>JAPYZP010003046.1:0-12680 GCA_030522985.1 Torymus sinensis
TATAACACACAAATTGTGTAATTTTTAACAGAAGATTTGTGTGATATTTTACCCAAAATTTGTGTGGTGTGCGTATAATGAATGTTTTTTTGAGTAATTTGTGTATAATTGATGACGAATACACGTAGTTGAATTATACACTTTTTACACACGAGTATGTTAAATTCAATTTTAATACAAATTTTGTGTATTTTTCTTTGTTGAAATACTAATTACACAAAGTGTATGTAGTAGGAGTCTGATTTTAACACAAAACATTGTACAAACTGGACACGATTTTCAATTGTGGGCCAGCTCATAGTAGCAACCACTACACTTATCGCATCTGATGATATGTGGTGGTCCGGACAACTATGGTTAGATGTAAAATAGAATAGAATAGAATAGAATATAATTTATTTGTGTAATACAAAAAATAAAAATAATATCATTTTATTGAACATATTTGGCGCCTGAATTTACAAATACAGAATTAACAAAGTTGCAATTACAATTTAGTATTGCACCGAGACGAAAATATAGAAATACAGAATTAACAAAGTTGCAATTACAATTTAGTATTGCACCGAGACGAAAATATAGTTAATTTAACTATAAAACTAGTATAAAATATAGTGTGATTTTGTTACAGCAACATATTTTTTTGGTAAATTTAACTAAAAAAAATAGTTTTAGCGATTAAAAAATATAGTAACATTAACTATATAATCTTGGAGAAAACTAAATGAGAAACTTACTGTGCTATATAGTTAAGTAAATATAGTTGAATGAATCGTAATTCCACAAATCGTAAGGTGGCCGTTAGCGACTGAGTATAAGTATAACTTTTTAAGGACAGCAGAAAATCAACATTTCTATATTCTTAGGGAACTAATTATTATTATTATTATTATTATTATTATTATTAACTAAAAGAATTTTGCTTCGCTATAGACGACTGGCCATGGGAACTTTTCTTTTAAACGACGTGTATTTTCATTCATCATATAGCATTGATAGGTATAGCTGGTACTATGCAACTCTTCCCTACAATGCACATCATACTACAGTAATACCTAAAATTGAACTACGCACGAATGCACCATCTTTTTTGAAAACAAAACCATTGTCTACTATCCCCCCACGTCCCTCTTTCATCATCACGATCAGTCTATCCGCCTACCAACACAGCCACACCATTAGCCGTCTGATAAGCCTGCTTATCTGCGCAAGTATATAGACCTGGGCCTCTGTTCCTCGATAATTAGCCCCTGTATATACCGGGCGCGTAATCCGTTTCAGAGCCATTGTATGATAGATCGATCGCACAGCTTTAAAGCTGGGTAATACAGGTACTAGGAACCGGGACTATTATTATACCTCAATTTCAATCAGCCTGTGTACGCGCACGTGAGCGCGATAATTGCAATTATTGCGACCCGCGGCGACCTCTCCTTGAGGTTTTCACGATTGAAGATTGATGTGGTTTAGGTATAGATGAGGCTTTTGGACTTGTTGCGGATTTGGGATGAAAAGAATGCGTTTGGTTGATTAACATTAAGAGAATTGGATGAAAATGTCAATAATAATATGATATTATACATTATATGATTTTTTGTACCGCAAGCACGATTTTCGCGTTTTTCGAACCTATTAATATAGAGCCGGTCTAAAAAGACCCACTTTACGGCCTTGGCACACAATATACTATTTTCTTATGATATTCGACTAAATTTGTTCTCATCGCTGATTTTGTTTTTAAACTAAATCGGTTCAATTTTGTGGTAAGTCGCAATTTATTACTTGACTAGCCCTGGCTTCAAAATGTTTTGTCTGTATTTCTTTCAAAAAATAATACATATTCTCTCCGTAATTTTAGAGTATTACATCAAACGACTCATGGTTTCAATATCGGATTTTACCTATTAATATTGCCCGTTTTAAACGTGATCTAAGAGCTTTATCAATGCAATACTAATTTTAATAACTTTTAGTTAATACCATTTCATGTATTTTTGTAATTATGTATGATGTAAAGGGCAATATTTCCCGTTCAACTAAATAAAATAAAATAAAATACGAAAATTACATTAATTCAAATAGTCATTAAATTTGCTGACTTCACAATTGTTTTAAAAATGAAATCAAGTATTTATCAGTTAAATAAAATGCATGAAATTCTTCAGGTTCTCGTGTCTTCTCCGATTCGCAATCACTTTATGATCACTCGCTCAAACGCAACAGCAAACACTGCCTAACACACTTTCCGCTGAAAACATGTTTTCCTCTCGAATAACATCTCAATTCGAGTATTTTTTTACTACTGTCAAAATCCCTGCGTAATACCGATACGAATTTTCAGCCATAAAACACGAATGCTAATGACATTGAGCCGGCTAATGCGCGCCAGCTGTGCAAACCCGCGCAACCATCGACCCTATATACTTATATCTCTCTCTCTCTCTCTCTCGCGACTTGTCACGCCGAATTAATGAACAGTTGAAAATCCGAGCCACTCGCCTAAAAATTCTCGGCAATCGAAACGTTTGATACAGTGGAGGAGCGCGAGAAAGAAAGACGAACGCGCGCGCAACTTCTGCCTCCGCCGATAAACTGGTTGTTAACGGTAAATTAGCTCGTCAAATATGCACGAATTCCTCCCGTCACCTTTGTCACGCAAATTTTTAACGCACGGCGCAAAAAAGGAATTCGATATAAGCGCGTGGCGCAGTGTACATGTAATAAACAGGCGAACGCGTGCGCACGCATATGTGTTTTCACAACTGTTTGGCAATCGCGCGCAATTGGACAAGCAGTATCAATGTAACGTATTAATTCCATCACCGCGCGGGATGATGCCAAAATGTATAACTTTCCACGATGACGTTTACCGGAATACCGGGATTGATACTTATTTTTTCGCTGCTTTGCGTTGAGGAAAGAAAAAAACCTGAGGAATACGTTAATTTTCAGATGTAGGCGCACGTGCGCGGCAGCATATGTCTTAATTGCCGCTGCTCTCTCGCACCGTATAATTGCCGTATAGTCTTCGTTATCCTCATAGTTTTCCTTAAAACAAAAAATACTTACAAAAAAAAAATAATCAGACATTTCGTATTATTTGAACTAATATCCGACTCTCAACGAATTGTTAAATAACTCCGTTATACACGTACAGTAGCGAGCGACACGTCCGCTAAAACTTTTCCTCGCCGTTTCGCGAAACGCCAGAAGCACACATTGTTTGATCTCGCTGATAAAGCGTCTCCTCTATATACACCTACCCATAAACGCATAAAACAATCTCTCTCTCTCTCTCGTATACACAATCTTGGAATATCGAGGAGAACGCTTACCGGGACAGACGCATGAAAATCTCAATTAAGAACGCCTGATTCATCGCGGAAAATTGGCCGGTACCAACCTGCCGGTAGACGCATCGCGCGCGTTACATCATCGTCGTCGGTTTTTTTTTCTCCGCTGCCTTGGCCCAGCGCGCGAACGGCTGACGTGACGTCCCGCGCGCTTTGTGCGCAAAACTGCAGCGACGTGTTGTGTTGATACAAGGGAGTTGATTGTAGGGAACGGTGGAGCTGGGAAAGGGATGGGATCAAAGGTATGGGGTTGGTGATTAGGTTCCTCGTGTCTTGGGGTCTGTGAAAGGAATGGGGATGTGATGTGCTTTGAGAGAGTCTGCGCGACAGGCTATTATATGCTCGAGAAAAAGAAACGATATAGATAAGCTTATTTTGTAAGGCTTTGGGAGATGGAGTTTTTCTGCTCTCCTGCGATTTTGACGTGGGTATAGCGTATCGTCTATCAAAATGTCATTTTCACTTTTCGAATTATGCTGATCGAACGAAGGTCGTTTTTGAGATATAGCAAATTTGATGTGTAGAAAGAGAAGAATAAAATTTTCTTGAACGATCGCGCCGGCTGTAGCTCGACAACTATAAAAGTTATATATATATCCCTGCAATAAAAGACTTGAAGAATTTGACGATAATAGCGCACCTTAATCTTCATTCATCTTCGCAAATAAAATATATAATATCCCAAAAATGGCGCGCGCTATAAAGAAATACAGCGCGATCAAAAAAACCCCAAAAGCGCGCAAAAAGCGAAGAAAGACGCGTCGTTTCGCTAAAATCAATTTGCAGTTTTCGCTGTTGCATATATGCAAACACGTTTCGCATTTTTCATCCCGTAAGGTCTCGTACATTTATAACAACCATAATAACTCGAGGAGGAAAGTGAAAAAGGAAAAACCCACCATATATATATAATACGGGCCATCGACACAAAGAGACGAGAGAGAGGCGCTTAATGGAGAACTTTCGCACAGTCGCGCGCCCAAGGCTACGTACGCGGCGCTTTTTCCTCCGGCCTTCGAAGCTTGCAAAACTCTGGTATATGGGTATAGTTCGGGAGCGCCGCGACTGATTGACATTTAAAGTCCGCGCGGTGGTCAGATATACGCGTTGTACCCTTGAATGTGCTCGCGTGCGCGCGCACGCTCGCGAAAAGTGAGTCAAGTGCGCGACGCATGGGAGGTGTAATGGAAAGGAGAGGCGCACGCGTCGAAAATCCGAGGTAAGGTGCCATCGAAGGATATGTGGATCTTCGATTCGCGCGCAATGCTCGTTTGCATAGCGCGAAGTTCGAGTATGTGGGTGGGGGGAAGATGCGCTTGGTTTTGTTTGTGTGTTTGCGATGATTAAATCGAGATGGCCATAATTCTTTCGGCGGGTAAAAACGTGACTACTGTAGGAATAAAGTATTGGTTTGAACGTAGTTACATTTTTTTTTAAAGTGAATATTAGAACTGACAGTTGCTTCAATATTGTTTGAAAAATGGCCACACTGAAATTGTCATGTTTAACATTTAAACACGTGCGAACGTATATTTCCTAGCAAAAATAATTACAATTCTTTAAAAAGTCACCGTGATTTATAGTAAAAGTTTCTGGAAGTATGAGTCACCTCAAGATTAGTCACTTTTTGCCAGAAAATTTTCTCCCTTATACAATAATTATTTATTTCAACTATTTCCACAAGAAAATCCCCATTTTCTCGAGAATTCAGTCCATCATTTGTTTTTGTTTTGAGACATTGAAATACATGAATTTTTATTACCCTATTTCGGTCAACGTCAAAAGCGACTCGAGCTTCGGCTTGTATATATAGCTTTGCGTCGAGCACGCATGCGTGTCTTCGTATATATATTAATACAGTCAGTCTGTAAGAGCCTCATCGATATTCTTTTCCAGAACTCGTTTCGAGTCCTTGGGATCCGAAATACTTAATTTTACAAAAAAAAAATTATATATATATATATTCAGAGATGTGCGCAGGTAACTCACGCGGCGAGTATCTGCGTGTGTATACTCAAGATTACTCATTGATATAGTCTTTTTGAAAAACTCTTCGAAAATACTTGCCGCACAAAGATATAGATACTAAAGATTTTGTTTTTGCGATGACTAAGGCTGAAATGTCTCTGCGCCTCTATTCAACTCTATACAAACAGCAGTTCTCGTCTCGACGATATCCCGGCCATTCCCGAGATGTTTTCACGAAGATTTGATACCAACTTCGTGTCACCATTGCCAAAGTTACATCTCTCGGAGACCGTAACAGTCTGTAATTCCCAAACTATACCCCCCTGCACTTATCCTCATTGCACTCGGGCACTCTTCGCAATACAATGCACTACTCTCTGTATATAAAAGCCGTAACATCGTCCGCTGGGCAGCATAAAACTTAACGCCTCCAAAAATAATCGCGCCATTTTCCAAAACTCACAGCGAACGCAATAACCATCCCCGCGCGATCCCTTATCACTTCTGCCCAACGCGACGCCAAGGATTAATCCGCGCAAAGCGCGTGTGTTTTTCCCCCAGCTTTTTGCGTTATTGTCTCGCGCGGGTTTATTCAAAGCGCCGCCCGCGTGAACGATAAGAGAGCGAGCATATGCATATATACCTATTGTAATACACTTTTGTCGCATTATCGCGCGATCGCGGACGCGCATACGCGCAGGGGATTTTAGCCGAAAGTTTGCAGGTTGGATATGCTTGTTGTTTGGGTTTTATAGAGTGGGGACTTTCACGGGTTGGGTGTTACACGCGCGAGGCGCAAGATTTTGAGATTGAGAGATGGCTGCGAGGACGCATTATTTTGACGAGAGAGAGAGAGGATGAGCTTTGGGATAAAAGGCTTGGATGGGTGATAGTTAAGACCGAGAGCTTTGTGAAAAAGTTTTTTTGATTATTAAAATGTTGTATTGAGATCAAAGGATTATTTGTAACGCATGATTATCTTGGATTTTATACAGCAAATGTTGACATGTATCTTTGAAGTTCTTTGACCGGATAAAAGTGCTACGATAAAAGTTTGTACGTAGGGTATTTACATATTCACATTTTCATTACAAATAGAACAGAATATTTAACGCTGTTTTTTGCTTTTTTACTGAAAAATTGATGTTTTTTTTTGCAATTATAATTTTAAACACTTTCTTTGAGGATAGGAACCAACCCCGTAAATGTGTACAAACCGACATATGTGTAATAGGGAATTTCCCACTTATTTGTATGGTCGTGTAAATAGTTCAAGCACACGAGTTAAATGAGACTTAAACTGGATAAAATTTTATGCAAATAAATTCAGGTATTCACTGTAGTATCGATGTACGGTCAATGCATTCGTTATAAATAAGAACATAGATAACTTCACTGCAGTTCAATATTCATTTTTATGAATATTGTCTTTCGTAAACATTGAAAGATTTAGCTTTGCCATCAATGTAAAAACTTTAGCAAAATAATGTATAAAAACATTTTGTTTTTTAATATTTATTATGCAGGAACATTACCGCAAATGAGCGTATTTGACGAAATGATATTAAAATTTATCTTACAAGTAAGAGTCGAGCATTTAAGTTTGTTAAAATAAACATCATGGAAAGCTACGAATAACCGTACCTTGACGAATAATTTGTTTTGTTTACATTTCATTTTGAAGAATCAACGACAAATTACCTGTAATGATAAACTTACAAAACCGTGAAACTCATTTACTACAATGTAGGTAGCCTGTGATTAAGTCATTGTTGGAATTAATTTTTCGTAACGCCGTTCTTCTCAGAAATTAAAAATAGCTACGATAGTTGTTTGACTTTGTAAAGCCTTTCATAACTTAAAATTGTCAATATATCTTTGACTTATAATCTTTATCCGAACAAAAAGAGATTTCAAATTTCCAACAAATTTTAAAGACGATCGAAGGTATTCTCATGCAATAAAGTTAAAACTTTTATCAATCATTTTTAAAGTGGTAAACAAAATCTGGAAAATCGAGTGAAGGTAAAAAGCGATAAAAAGATATAGTTGTCTGTTTTCGATTTTGCTACGTCACGGTAACCAAAAACTATCGCGGGAGTCGGACTGTGACCTAAACTCTCATTTTACGACTATTGCCTTAAATTTTTCTCGTAGTTATAGTACGGGGTGTAAATAAAATTCTACTTTCTTCATGAATATCCATTTCTTTTTTAAATAGATTAGAAAATTTTTTAATGAAGTATTTTTTATTGAAAATTAGAAAGAATGTATCGAAGATATTAAGTTAATATGGAAACAGTTTTCACCGGAACTAATACGAAAATTCTGAAAAAATAAAAATTAATTCATTAAAGTAATCGATAACATTTACAAATGAGTACATTTACAAATATTTCTTTGTTAAAGGCGTGTTTTCTCAGAAATTTCATTGATCACGCTCGTTAGTTTTTAAAATGTCAACAAACAAGCAAAATAATTTATCTAGAAATCTCATTTTCTAGATTCTTTTAATTAAACAAACAACGTTGCAATTATTGTTCTTTTGTTTTTATGGTAGCCTTTCTTAGAAACTTTTATAAATTGATCATACACGCATGAAAATTAATAAATAGTAATCAATTATCATGACAGTCAGTAAAATGCAAATGACTTAAAATCAAAGTTTGAAACAATGTTGTAAGCAGCAAAATACTGGAATAAAGCAATTACTAGACAGTATCAGAAAAGCAGTGGTATACGCAGAATTAAGGAATATAGTTACGAATTGCCTTCTGATAATTGTTAATCTTCCAACAGCTATTCGTAGCTACTCAATTATTCAAGTTACATCTATCTTTGTGTCACGGTCACCAGATCGTCGTACAAAATCATCTCTTGTATATTATGGAACTTTATTTTCTCTTTTTTTATTTTTCTTCTCTTTTTCTGTTTTTCTTACGTGTATCTGTAGCGTCTCACAGAAAATCACGAGAAAAATATTACAGCGAATATCTTGTCAGATTTCTGTCACATGTGAAACAAAACTTATTGCATTTATTTTACTTCTCAGCTGTGTATTCTTTTCATCTTTACCTTTAGAATAACGCGAAGATAAATTTTTAATATAATAATTTAATATTATACTACTGTTACGTGTGGAAGCATGTTAATTTATTATAAACCAAAATATTACGAATTCGTGGAATGTTATTTTCAGTTTACGATAAGAAGACAATTTTTTTATATATTGTAATATATTGTCAACGAAAAGAGTAAAAATGAATTTTTGTGAAATCAAGTTGAGAATTCAACATACCTTTTTCACTGCGCTCATAAAAACTCAAATTTTATCTCGTGTCAATATGCTAAATAAATAACTCAGTAATGTAACAGCATTATGAAGTATACAAAATATTTTTTATGTTTTTACATCGAGTATAAAAAAATATGAAAAAATGCACTTGAATTGAGTACAATGAAATTTGTAAGTAGAAAAAGTATTGTCAATGACATAATTGTCATATTCTTACCGACGCAGTCAATTTTAGCAAAATAAAAAATACGGAAACAAATTTTTAAATTACAGGTTTTATTTTGAGGAAAAAAAAAGTTCTTCTTAATTATGTAACAAAAATCTTTATTTTTATAAATATAATAATTTAATTATAGGGTAGTCCATTGTTATATTACCATTACGCAATTTCCCACACATAAAAAATGTCGTAAGTGATCGTTTTTGAATGCTGCAATTCTTTTTTTTTTATTACTTTTCATATCTCACATTGGGTTCATTCGCAAGTCTGTAAATTTGCACGGCCAACAATCGTTATCAAACCTGACATTCACTTTTATTTTTGCATTGTGTAAAAGCGTGTCGGTGCATAACGTTGAGATACAGAGTAGAACGTTGATACACCATAGTTCCGTAGAATTTTTCATAAATATGTTCAAAACCAAAGATTTTCATTTCCAAAATGTAGCACCTGCGTTTTTGCATTTTTGCCCTCTTCGTTAAACGACTTTTCATTGTTTAGATGTTTAGGCAATCTCATTGAAGAATCAGTGAAAATTCCACCATGGATTTTCACTAAAGATCTAAGGTTCCTTCTTCAGAAATGGTATACTTTCCAACATACTCATTTTTACATGTTTGAATTACCCATACTATTAACCTGATCAACAAAATCCTTCGGAACATAAAAAAATACGCATTGCCCATCAACTCCGTATTTACAAAACATGGTTTACCTCAAAATTCTTCAAACCCACCACTCCGAAGAAACCTGCAGCAACGTCCAACCGATTTCCACCAAAAAAGGAAAAAACCGCCAACACCAGAACCTTGAACTCCCCAAAACCAGCGTGTGCGACCCAAAGATCGGCACACATATAGACCTCTCTGTGCGCCAAAAAAAAAATCGGCACTCGCGTATTCACGGGCGCGCTCGCGTTCTCGTAGACGGAGATCGTCGTCGCAGCGGGCCCCGCTGAGAGAGGGAGAGAGACACAGGCACTGAGTGGCTCGCTTATACAGATGCAGAAAAGAGAAGGGGAAGGGTACTATAGCAGTGCTCGTGGATGCTTTGGCAGCTCAGAGTCGTATCGCGCGCGGGTCGAGCAGGAGTAGCGCCAAGAAACTACACTCGTGTGCTCGCAAAGAGAGAGAGAAAGAGAGAGAGAGAGCAGTCATTGGCAGCAGCGCGTATTATATACCGATCGCTCGCTCGCGCGCGCGCGTGTCTCTCGCTTCGCTCGCTCGGCTCGCTCGCCAGTTGTCTCCGAACCCTCGATCCGGTCGGACGTGAAGGAACATCGAACCCTCTGCTGCTGCTCCTGCTTGTCGATCTTTGATTTTTCGGTGTGTTGCTTGGAGACTGGACTCGGCGTTGAAAGTTCGGTGAAAAATCGGCAGTTGGTTTTTTTTTCTCTCTTCGTTGTTGGTTTTTTTTCTGTCGCCGACAAAAGTTTGTGAAGAAGAAAAAGAAGGAAGAGTTTGTGAGTTGGACCGATTCGAAGAGGCAGACAAGGGGTGGACGGAGCGCGCGCGCAAGCAGCGCCAAGACGACGCGAGAACGGCGCGGCTTCGGTAGCGAACCGCCAGCGGGCTCGGATTGCCTCTCGACGACACGCACCCCATCTACGACGTGAGTGTGACATTGTGATTTTTTTGTTGTCGTTGTTGCTTCTTTTCATCTTTTCTTTCTGGAAAATCGGCGCTACAGTTTCGGCCGCCGATCGAGAGTGCAATCTGCGGCGCTTTATGTGCCGAACGGCTAATTCGATTGTACGCAGTGTGTGAAATTTTATTGCCAACGATTTATAGAGTAATAAATACGCCGTTGATCGTTTTCGTTCTCTCAGCTTTACGATGGTCATTAGTATTTGTCGCGGCGCTGTCGCAAAGTTATACGGAGAACAGCACTGGATCTCAAAGGTTCAATATAGTAAAATTATCAATTAAATGGTGTTCGGAACAATAATCGCACCGGCGTAGGTATATGTAATGCATAATTCAACGACGGAGAGGCGAAATGAAAGAATCGATCGTTGAGCCTATACAGCGCGATAATAGCCGTGCCGCATGAGCCGAGACGTTTCTCGCTCGCGCGCGATCTCCGCGCATTCTATACTGTCACCCCGTAACCGCGCGCTCGCTCGCGACTTCAATTTACGAGCCGATAAGGACTCGAATGCGTAATTTTGCTATCACGCTGTTGTTTTAACAATTGAAATGCCCCGGCGCGCTGAATAATTATTTCGAGCTCAACAATTTACGAGTTATAAGTGCAATGGAGAGAAGAAACGCGAACGCGAGAATTTTTCCGCGATTATTCCTTTTATCTGGAGGAGATTATCCGAGAGGAGATATATCGACGCTGCTCGCGGTTCTTTGTTGAGCGTAAGATCGATTGCGTTCGTGTCAAAATGATGCTGTGGAGAGTATCATAGGATAATGTTTAATTTTGAAAACAAAAAAGATATATTTTAAATATAAATTACTTGAAAGTTTGCTGCTGTAACGCTCGCCTGACAGGTTTAACGATTAATATAAATCAACCGATCAGCCGCGATTCTGCGATGTTGGAATACGCGCGAACAAAAAAGAGAGAGAGAGAATTGTAAAATATTATTGTACTGCTCGTTAACTCCGCGTAAATAATAAAAAAAAAGAAGAACCCGCGTATTTCATATATACGAATAAGCCGATTATTCTCATCATTTTTTCTCTCACCCGAGGGCCGAAAAAAAAGGAAAAATGCCCGACACTAAAGTCCCTGACGGGAAATTAATATTTATTTCACTCAGCGCAATGATAATTCAAAGCATCGGTTTAACGCGTCGAGAAAAACTCAGAATGTTTATAAATATATATAGATACGCGTGTATAAAATGAAATTGCAAAAATTAATAAAAAGAACACACCTTATGCAAACGCTCGCTCGCTCGTTCGTTTTAATGAAAAAAAAGAAGAAGAAAAAAAAAGCGCAGAAATCCGCGTTTCGACATCTCGTCACAGAGCGCGAGCGCGCGAGAAATTAATAAGGAATCGGCTTAATTGCATAATTGTTTGTTTTTATCGCCAATAATTGCACACGCGCTCTATTGCGTTTTTTTCCTCTCCTCTAGGATCAACGACATTGAGAGAGGGTTATTAATTCCCAGCTCTCTTTCTCTCGCTTCCCTCTACAAAATTTCCCCCACAAAACCACAGGCGAAAATTAATCGCTGTTATACAGCACGAGAGTCGAGCTGCCCAATCGCTCGCGCACGCATTATCATCACGCGCGCGCGTGCGTTCCATTGTCTTCCTCCTCCTTCGGCCAAGCACCGCATCTGCACGATATGCCGACGTCACACGATGTGTAGAAGAGACGCAGACACTCTCTTCTCGTGCGTCGAGCTGTAAATACTTGCACGCGTGCGCTACTTACATCCTGTATCGGCGATTTCGCGGCGGATACATATATATGTGTATAAAGAGAGGAAAGAAAAAGATATCGGCGCGCGGATTCACCTTGCCGCAAGGCCGTCGATCGCCACTTTCCGGAAGTTTTCGGAGCTCGCGTCACGTGCCGTGCTGCGCGCGTGCGCGCGTGCTTTCACTCGGGAGCAAGAGAGAGACTCTCTTTTCGGTCACTCGTGTATAGTAGTAGTCCTGATTCGGTGAGTTTTTTTCTTTCTTTCTCGGCGGTTGTGGCCTTGTTTTTCAGGAGCGATGATGGGGGGGTCTACCTTACCGGCAGATATGGGAAATTGAAATATATATGCATTCTCAAACTAAAGTGTATAGATGATAGCTTTATTTCTTATCGAGCGTTATAGCAGTCGCTGGTAATTTCATTCGCGGAGGATTACTTAATTGCGCGATAGTTACTT
>JAPYZP010003047.1:0-19463 GCA_030522985.1 Torymus sinensis
ACATTTTTGTGTAAAATAGGGAACATTCATATTTTACACAAACTTTGTATAAAATAGGCACATAATTTTTAAGAGTGTATCGATTATATGATCCTTCTTTTTTTAGTAATCAACTAGAAACTAGATGTTATTTCTTTTAAGGAACAAATAATAAAATTAAGTAAATGAGCACTTAGCATGTTTAATTGAATGAGAATATTGAACAATTATTATACCTTTATAATATTCAAGCTAAATTACGACATAATGGAAATACACACAAAAAAGCTATAGAATTTTCTGAAAACTCATGCCAATATTGACAAAGCCTAATTCTTTGTTCGCATAGCCGAAGGAAGCTCTGGCAAAATTATCGCGCATTCTGCGCAAACTGGCAGCACCGCGTAAAGCAAAGAGTAGTCTCTAAACCGGTATTAACGAAAATTGGGTACAAAGTGCGCACATCGATTACAGGCCGCGATAATTCTGCATAGAGGGAGAGAGAAAGAGGCATGCGCAACAGCAGCAGCAGCAGCAGCAGCAGCAGCAGCAACGGTCTAGTACACTGAGGAGTAAAAAAAAGTCGCAAAGGCACTTGAGCAGCGAAGGGAAGAGGCAACGACGTGCGGGCGCAGAGCTACACACGTCGTGTACCTACGAGCTACGGCAGCAGCAGCGTGCAGCAGCCACATAGTTCCATAGTTAGAGGCTGCTCTCGAGCTCGCGCGCCCGTAAAACCTATCAAAGCCGGAAAAAATGCAAATATCGTGCGAAGCAGGCAAGAACGACGAGCGAGCGGCGGCGCATGCAAAAAACGGCTTTTATCGCCTACGCTCTCTTTCTCTCTCTTTCTCTCTCCCGTGTTCATCGGGGGCGCGCACGCGGAGCACAAATCCGCGCTCCGGTAGCACTTGTACATACGCGTGTACCGACATATGTACATTCGTATGCGGGACCCTGCGCGGCTTACGGCCTCGCCGAGGTAATCGGCCATAAACCGCGAAACTATCCTTACACGCGCGGCATGCTCTCTCTCTCTCTCTCTCTCTCTCTCTTTCTCCCATATTTCTGCACCTGCACTCAATCTTCTTTGTCTATCGGAATGGTCGCGGGTCTTTCGGGTAAAAGTAAAAGGTTGCACTCTGCGCGTACGCGATGGAGCGTGCGTTCCAGCGCCGAGGCCCATTCCGGCATCTTTTCCGCGTGTAGTTGCTGCCCGAGCGCATAAAGTCGAACGAGCGCGCGCACGAGATAGCCTCCGCGTGCGTGCGTACGTACGTTACACCTCATACCTATGTACGTGCACTGTATATATACGTATGCATGTATGCGTGAGCGCGCGCGCCGCCGCCGCCGCCGCCGACCCGTACGGGACATCTGAATTTCAAATTTCGCGTCCGAGCGAAAAACACAAAGGCGATGAATGCAGGCGCGAGAGAGCGAGTGGCGGGAGAAGGAAGGATCGCGCTGCCGAGTGAGAGAGTGCGAGAAGGAGAAAAGTGGAGAGCCGGTCATAAGGCGGAAAAGCGCGATAAGTCATGGATTTCATGGCGGTCGCTTATATGCCTTTAGTGCAATTCGCGCGAAACTCGGGGGATAAATGCCTTTGCACCATTTTTCTCCGATATTTTGTCATTACATATGATGAGAGTACTCGGAATTTCGATTATTATTTTGCTTTACTTTAAATTTCTATACTCAATCAATATATGAACAACATGTTTAAGTATTTTAACTATTTGCAAGATGAAATTCAGCATTTACTATCAAGTTATAAGAATTACTTAATGAGCTATTAAATATAAGAGCAGCACTTGGAAAACAAATGATTTATTTGTCTTATTGAACCAAGGATTATATTTATTTACTTTGGAATGTTGTAAGATAGTATTATTTATTGATATAAAGATAGATTTTGTTTTTACAGACTACAAATAGTATTGAAAAAAACATTATTCGAATATAATGTTGTAAGAAAATTATAAAATTAATTTTGTATTTTGATATTATATGATAAAAAGTGAATGACAAGTGCCAAGTGACGCTTTTAACTCCTCGTAATTGATAAGTATTCACTAAACATCATACAAAAATCTCTGTCTCTAGCAAGTAATAACTATGTTTTATTTATGATAATTATTAGAGAGACATCTGATCTTATCTATTAGTGCAACAATCTGCATTGAGTTATACTTTTAATTTGTTGTACAAACTGTTGTGCAAACAGTGAAACATCTTGGGATATTTGTTTTCGTCCCTGCTCCCAACGGATCCGGTCAGAATTGACTAAAAAACATTATCAAAATTTCTGCAATGGGGAGTAATATCGTGAATACGATGAACAACTTAGATCATAATTTGTTGTACTTTTTGATATATACATACAATTTTATGTGTACGTTCTTTATAACTTTTTAAATATTTGAAAATTCACTGAAAATCAGTTAGAAATCTATTAAAATAAATTGTGCCAAAGAGTTTCATAACTTCTAGAGTATCGAAAATCCGATATGTCGGTTCCGATAGACATAGTAAATTTATGATTCAAAAAACTTCGGCTATTTCTAAAAAAAGTTTTAAGACCTCAAATCCTGGTGTATTCCAAATATTAAACGACATAGTATCTATACACCATGTAACGAATTATTTTAAAAAAAATGAGACAAGTACACAAAATCTATCATTAGAGTTTAATTCTCGCGGTTTTTTTTAATAATTCAGAACATTTTTAGACAAGTATACATGTACGTGGCACATTTTAAAATATCGTACTTTTTCCACTTGGTAAGACTTATAAACTTTAAATAAACTTTTTGCTATGGTACTAATTCAATTGCTGTGAGTTGAATAATTTTTTCAGTATTTATTTGCAGAAAATGAATTGTTAGCTGTGGAGATTCTCCTCAGAGAAGTTCAATCGCGTATAGACATAGGGCAAAAAAAATGCAGAGTTGTTAAGTTCCGCGTGCAGTAGATTCCTCCACTCCAGCATGATTAGGGAGGTGGAGAACACTAGGGTGTGTATCAAATTAAAATGTAAATATAGGCAAACACAGGCTACCGGCGATGTAAAATGCCGAAAGCGTAAGTATGAGCATATGTGTGCGTGGAGCCGCGAGATGGTAGAGGACACATACAATTCTGGAAGATTAATAAATTCAAGCAACGGTTGACTAATCCATCTGAACACTACTTAAGAGGACGCTACGTGACAAGCTTATTGCCTTCATATTTTGGGAAACATAGATGTGGGGCGCTGTGACTCGAAAAAGCAAAAGATCTGTATCAAGAAGGGTGCCTTCTAAGCTAGTCCAGCCGCCGGATTCGCCCTCATAGCACCCGGATTATAGCGATAAAGACAGTTTTGACTTATGCCAGACGCTGATTCGGAATGAGACTTCGATTACCTCATCCTTCGAATGAAGATGTCATCGAATTTTAGTGTCGATTTGTTGAATGGTTATTTCAATGGCAGTTATTGATTTGACCAGATCGAACGATTGATCTAGAATTGGATGTGTTGAATGATCGGTGACAAGTTATGATTTTGTATTATACCTATATGAGAGCGAATAATTATTCTGTTAGGAGAGAGCACGAGACCAGAAGGAACCTATAAGCGGGAGATCTTGAACAAGATCGGACACTTGCTCAACAACCGATCTACTAGACAGTAGTGACCCATAAGGTAATCTTTCGATCCACAAAGTGATCCATTGATTTGCAAGATAAACCCGCCGCATATTCGACTCTCATTGCACATATCCCTAGGTGATCTCTTTATCTTACTTAAAATCAACCTCTTTGGGTACTTAATATGCTGAGGCCGAGAACTAACGACCGCCCTTCCTATGTTATAATACATCAGTATTTATTAAATACAGAATGTCGAACAATATTTTAGATTGCATCAGTATCTACGAAAAATATAAGATATTTATATAGAATATATTGATTTTCATTATATTTAAGATTTTACTCATACATATTTATACGAATGAAAATTCACTTCTCAAGAGAACTCGAAGCTCAAAATTTTCGTGATTTATGAATTGTCAGCTAAACTTTCATATATTCTATATCAGTTTAGTACTAGCTGGTCCCGATAAATAAGTACGTCAAATGTGTTTCTAAGGAGATTTGACAAATTTCCTTTGCACTTTCATTCAGTCCAATGTAAAATTCTTATCAAACTATTTTTATTAGAATGTTGGCGTTATTACTACGTAGAAATACACGGTCCAGCAATTGTCAATATTTACAATTTAATTTCCTAATTTCTCCATAATGAACCACTCATAAACAATGTCTTGATATTCAAGTAACTGTGCCCTAGCAACGCGCATTATACCTGAAAGAAGTATTGTTTGTAAGCACAATACCCACCGTACCATAAAATCGTCTATTTACCTAACAAGTAATCTCGAGGATCTAAAATTCAAATGTCTAGCCGCAAGATCGCCCGTAGTAGTATACGTACCTTCTTCTCAGAAAAAGGTATACGAGACGCGAGGTAAGGAATAACCGCGCGCGCGAGCGAGCGGCAAAGCCAAGCCGAGCCGAAACAAAGGAAAACAGCCCTCGAGATAAAGTATCACGTCTTCGATAATTTTAATTAGATTCATAAACTCCCTGCGCCGATGAGAAATAAAGCAAAAACGAGAAAAACCTCAAGAAAAATACCCCCCCACCTTCCCGCCTTCCTTTACCCCGGCGCCCGTCGCCGCCGCCGCCGCCGCCGAAACTCAGATTGCATCGACTCGAATTTAATGAAGATAGGCGATTCTCTGCTTTCAATTAAAAATAAAGAAGACTGCAGACGAGAAATAAGGCCAAGGAGCCGCCGCCGCCACCGCTGCTGTCTTTCTCCCCCATTCTTCTCGTCTTTGGCGTTGCGATGGTCCTCGAATCGTCCTCCTCCTGCGCGCAGGTTCCAATATTTTTCCTCTATACCGTCCCCTTTCTTTCTCCGTCATCTCTCTCTTTCCTTTTTTTCGCTTTCACCGTCAATGCCTTTCTTACGTACTCGGGGTCCGTGGAGAGCCAGCGATTTGAATCGAAGACGCATAGGCGAAAGACAAGTCGACAAAGACACTGACGAGAAAGACAACGCCCTTACTTATGTACGTCGCGGTGGTAAAGATGAGAGCTATATATACCTATAAGAAGACGCGCGAGCGCGGGGGCGAAGAAACGCCGTGTATATAGGTGTGTGTGTGTGTATGTGTGCACGCCACACGCAGAAAGGCAGAGAGTGAGCGAGGCAGCAGCAGTACATAGCCAAATATATCTATATACGGCGCGTCGCGAAGGTGGTCCGAGGAGTAAGGGTGATGTAGATGAGCGGAGGACGCGCGGGGGACGGAGGGGCTTGAGAGAAGAAGAAGTAGTAGGAGGAGGAGGAGGTAGCTCGACTCTTTCTCTCTCCCTCGCTCTCCCTCTTTCTCTGAGAGCGCGGGGTGGCGGCGGCGGCGGCGGCGGTGGGTGCATGTATAAGCACAAGAAAGCGCGGGTCGATTAAAAGTAGCGAGGGTGTTTCTCCTCTCGTTACCGAGAGGAGGCGCGAGGAGGGACGGAAGGACACACACAGCCACACAGCCTCCTGCTGCTGGGGTAAGGAGACGGATGGCGAGGAAGGAGAGAGCAAGCGAGCGAGCGAGAGTGAGAGAGAAGCATATAGATATACAGTTATATATGCGCGCATACATCCTTACGAGCGGTGGGGGAGGGGACGAGAGAGAGAGAGACGAGGAAAAACAGAAGAAAGGGTGTTGCGCGAGCGTGGGGGTGGGAATGAAGAAAGCGCGAGAAAGAGACGAAACGAAGTAGCTGGGAAAGGGATGGCAGGAGCTTGCGAGAGGGAAGGAGAGATGAGGGAGGAGGGGAGCGGCGGGAGAGTGAGTGAGTGTAACAAACGCGCGCCCGCCCGCGCGAGAGAGGCAAAGAGTCCGCATCCAATCTTTAAGGGGTGAGAGAGAGAGAGAGAGAGTCGCGACGTCTTAGCTCGGCTCTTTCTTCGTGTGCGCGTATAAGTGTCGGTGTGAGTGTGGCTTGATGGGCGAGCTGCGCACCCGGGCTCCTGTATGTGTATGTGCATGTACGCGCGTTATTTATACGCGAGGCCGGGGAGACAAAGCACATTTAAATGCGGAATTTTCATTAAAAAAGATCCCCGCGCGAGGAGCGATTGAACCTTTTTCTGTGTACTTGTTTTGCAAATACTCTTACATGCTCCCGTTACGTGTTGTAATTAATTCTGATTAATACAAACTATTATTAATAAATGTTTCTCTTATTGATAATAATGTGTGTATAAGTATAATTGATCAAACAATATATTTTTATTTTGTCACGATGAATGAGTTTATAAATAACTGATCCTAATTAAAATGTAGAGCGCGTTTTGTATTGATCGCCTCGGATAAAAATGATCCTAATACGACACTTGTACGGTATTGAAACAAGACTTTAAGACAATGCGTAGACAGTTATACATAAAAGACACATGTATAATTACTCTAAATAATTATATTAATATACTTGACCAATAACGCTAATATGGGTGACTGAATGGAGCATTTCGACTTCGAAAACGCAAACTTCCACAATTGTAGCACGCATCCAATACTTCTTTTAATATACGTTCCCCTCGTCTTAAATGCATTAATTGTACTTTATAATCAAGCTCCTAATATAAATGCCAGCCTCTCGGAGAGTCGAATTCGCGCACATCTCGGGCACGAGCTCGCTCGTGGCTGTGCACGTGTATACGCTTGTGCGCGTCTTCAGGTTCGTGAGCTCACGAGAGGAGAGCGATGCTCGAGGGTGAGAGAGAGAGGGAGGGGGTGGGGAATCTCAACCTTTATTTGGATTTAAGTAAGGAAAAGGGTTGAAGGAGGGCCGCTGCTGCTGCTCTGACAGTGCCTCGCGGATAGTCTTGGTGCGTGCGGGCCTCCCTCCTTGGCCCGCTCGAGCTGGAAAGAGAAAGAGAAGGGTGCATTTTTAAGGGGGGCAACCGAACCCCCGAAAACCCGAGGCCCGCCGCGCGCTCTTCCGGAGAGGCTCGACGACGATGTACTACTCACGGGCTTGTTTTTGAGCGTTGTTTTGCGAGAAGCTGGAGGACCGGAAAAAATCGAAAGCCCCCTACGTTGAGGGAAGGGATGGTATAAGGAGTGGTCCGCGTCCCCTTTCGCCTCTCTTTAAAGTCGTTCAATGATTAATGTATCGTGAACTTTTGTTTTACGGATCTTGCCGGGTTTTAATGGCGCTCCGCGTATTCAATTTTTCGGGTACTCCAGCTCCGCGCCAAGGAGTGAAGACTCGCGAATGCGCGCGCAAAAGAGAGAGAGAGAGAGAGAGAGAGAGAGAGAGAGAGAGAGAGAGAGAGAGAGAGAGAGAGAGGCGATGGTTCTTTTTTTTTATTTCAAAATAAAAAGATAAGACTCGGGTCCTTCAAAAAGTTTGAATACTCTGTAAAATCTTTTATTTTGTTCATATATAATTATGGGACGGGAAACAGATGACAACTAGAGCATCGACATTGATGTTTCCAAAAGACGTAATACGAATACAAGACACGTAGGTACAAAATGCAACAATATTGTCTAGGCTTAGACAATATGACCAAACTTATATTTTTCTAATCAAATGAGACTAAAACAATATCTTTACTGTCGACAAAATATTTCGTGAATGTATCAACAAATCATAATGACTTTTTTCACTAATAACATTTATTACGACTATACTACTGTTTAAAATATAATCTTATAGTTAAGAATCAATGAACCCCGCAGCAATAACATTGGAAAAGTGACTGAGGTGAAATTGCTTGTAAATTTGGTGAAAAGGTAGTTCAAGACTTTTTAAACAAAAAATGTTCTATGTACTAGGGGTCTAAATGCTTAATCTCAGTCTCTTTTCCAATGATAATGGTGCGGGGTCCTTTATGACCTAAGGTTCGACTCAAAGATTATTTTCATATTTATTCATAACTACCATCGCTCATTTGTATAAGGCTATGGTTATGCCCGATCTTCTCTACTGCTTTCCGAGACTTATTAGCAGACTGGAGCATGATTATAGTCTTCCAGCTGCCGACTTTAATATTTTCACCATAAAATCTTTACATCGCTATCAAGATTACGCCTTGACGTTTCAAATTACAAATCATCTATCAACATGTAATATCATAAGCAATCTGTTTTCTATACGATATTTATCATATTCCGTTAAAAACCGAAGACTTTTGAATGAAAATCATTCCAGCTGAAATTACGGCTTTTATTCTGCGGTAAGCCGATTAAAAAGGTCGTGAAACCTTCTACCTTCAAGAATGACTGGCATCATTGCCTTGCAAATATTCAAATCATCTATTAACTCGTTTGTGGCTATAGTTTTTAACTTTGATTCTCTTTTTTAAGCCTATGGTTAATGGTTATAACTACATAATATAAATGCCATAATATGCTTTGCCCAGACTTTGTATGACAATGCTCAAATAAGCTTATGTTCAGTCAGTAAAGCCAAAAACAATTTTTTCATTTTTGAAAATTTTTCTTAATTTTAAAACGTTATTATCAATTAAAGTTTAAATTTTACTCCATTATATGTATATGCGAAATCTCGTATCTCGTTTTTTTTTTTAGAATTATGGTAAAAAATGATTTTGTTACAAATTTACATGCTGTCAGGGAGGATTCCGTCGACGTTGGAAACAACGTGGAAGATGAGGATCCTCGGTCAGCATAGATATAATTAGCTCGCGACGCACTCAATGTAGCATCCCGACGTTAGCTCAGTGGTAGAGCGCGGCATTAAAACTTAATTTATTTCTCTCATACGTACCCGAACAGAAATTAACTTAGGGCTAACATAAAAGCCTTGTCAGTTGCCTTAAGAAATTCACAAGGTCCTGATAAGGCACCTCGCAAGTCCCTGACAAGGCGCGTAACGGGGCTGACCTCCGGCCTTGCCGGGCTTCCCGGCAATATCTATCGCATTTGTTACTGTTTGGTAATTTACTGCTATAAATAGTGTACTTACTGCCTTGTAAGCGTTGCAAGTTATCTAAAATAATTAATTAATCTTTTTTCAAATACCACAGACGTGTTACTCTATAGTAATAACATTAACGTAAGAAATTGAAAAAAATTACTGTTAACCTACTTAATCCAGACACGTCATTACGATATCGAGGCTTGATCAGGGCTTCGTAAGGCGTACATCTGATTTGATACATATCAGGGCTAGACGAGGGCCATTCACCAGCTAGCCCTAGTTGAATATCTAAATATTTGTGTAAGGCCATTTTCAAGCTAATTAAGGCCTTATCAGTCCGGACCGGGGCCATACTAGTACCCCGTTACGCGCCTTGCTGGGGACCCTTGCGGCAAACCTACTTAGGCCCTTACGTTTACGCAGGGCTAGCCTTATTCATTTCCGGTTCGAGTACCAATGTATACAGAAACATTTTAACTCATGCTTTGATTCAGGTAGTTTCAAGCGTCAAAAAATGTTATAAAGATTTATCTTTCAAAGAAATAATAATGTGATATTAATTCGGGTCGTTCATTATGAATAATAATCATAATAAGTAATAATATATTAGTAGTAATTTTATATTTCAAAACAAATTAAAATTTTTGAATCTGAAACTGGAAGTACGAATTGCATTATTTTAAATTAACTATATATTATCAATTCTATGCATTCTATTGCATCAACTACAATGCAATTCAGTAAGAGTCATAATGCTTTATCTCTATTCTGGCCCTTTTAAAACTTAATAATTATTAAATAGTTATTAAATTCATGAATAAAATTTAATGAAATATTAATAAAATCTGTCATAAAAGATGCGACAATTAATTTTTGATCAATATTTTAATAGTCATTAACTTGTAATGAATGATTGATTGATTTTTAATTAGATCGTACAAAATTCGCTTCCAATATACTTTGGAAACAATTACTGATTAATATTATAAAAAAAAGAAAAGTTATAAGTTAATTGCTATAAATTTATAAGGTTCCATAGTGTTGATTAAAATACTTGGAAAAATGTTTTATTAACAATGTAGACAGAAATTGCGCTTCGAGCAATCGAGAAAAGAGTAGTCGAGCGCGCAGCGTAGAATTTAAAGCCACAGCTTATACCCCATTATCGTTCAATAAGAATCCCATTAAGTTTTCTGCTCCTTTTTCTTAATCGAAAGTCCTCGGCCGGCTAAACAAGATAAATGCACGCGCGTCGCTTGCACACACACAAACCCACACACACACCCACACACAGAGCAGTCTGTTCCGCATTTTTTTTCTTCCCCGCTGTACGAGTAAAACAATCTCGATCGAAGGCCCATCAGTGGCGCGCGGACGGCAGGTGAAGGGAGCACGCGCTAGAAGAGAGGATGCCGCCTGGATGCGCGGAGCGGGGGATGAGGAATCGCTGGGACACACGATATAATGCGCGGGAGCGAGCAAATCAATTTGGTTAGTGCTACCGCAGCTTTTCGTGCGCGGCCTACACACACACACACACACACACACATACACGCGCGCGCGCGGGGAGCGAACGAACGTGATGTGGAGAAAGAAGGAGCGTCACGCGTTTAATCTCCGACTAAGGAGAGCCGGCGCGAGGTCCCTTCTTCGCTTCTGGGGTTAAACTTTAATTTAACGCATCAGGACTCGTGCTACTAGCTCTCTCTCTCTCTCTCTCTCTCTCGCTCTTTCCTCAAGGCTCCAGAGTCGGGCCAAATCATCCCCGAAAAGCAACGCCGCTAATCGTTGCTGGAGACTCGGCGAGAGCGAGAGACATAGAGGGGGGCGAGGAGAAGGCGAGAGAGAGAGAGAGAGAGAGAGAGAGAGAAAGAGAGAGAGAGAAGATAAAGTTTTACGCGCCAAGACACGCGCGCACACCTGTCGATGTGGAGGCGAAGAGGTGGGCACCTGTGTGTCTTCAAGCAGCAAGCCAATTGCCTCGGAAACGAAAGTTAATGACGGCGGCGCGCCTGCGCGCAGAGGTTGCGGGAAAGGGGAAAGGTGAATTTGTTTTTTGCCGCCCTACGGCTGTGGCCGGGGGACCACGAGTGTGTTAGAGATGTGTATAGCAAAGCTGCGCGGATTTCACCTTGATACGCTTCGGGAGTTCGGACTGCTGATACGCGTGGCTAATTCTCTTTGAAATTTCTTTTTTCTTATAATAACCATAGCGTCCTTTTCATTTAATTCATTGCTTTTTATTTACATATCGAGTTTCATCGTTGAATGATTAATTACCATTTTATGAAAATCGTATTTGAAGATTTGAAATTGAAGATTCTGTACATAATATGAATAGCCCTTATAATATGATAAGTAATTTTTCAATCGGTGCAGCATAAGATAGAGTTCATACAGGTTATTTATGATATCGGTTGTATAGAAAATTCATGAACCAGCAATTCTTTTACATATAAATAATCATTAACAGAAATCTGAGTAGGATTCTATGAAAACCAATAACTCTGCGTCTACCAGAAATAGATAAGACAACATTACGCTTACTTACTAATATTAGGTAAGTAAGGAAGATGGTGTAAATAATCAGTTTACTGCAATTATGAAAATATTTATTGCTATTGTAGACATAGTTCTTGTATATAAATTAGTTTATTTTCATTAAGTAATGAATTTATTTCAAATTCAATTTACTAAATATTTAAAGGATAGTTTTTGTTTCGATACCTGTTAAAAGATACTCAAAAATTATTTTGAGAGCTATCAATAGATAAAACGTAAACCTCTAACATATATACATACGAGCTGTACCCACAAGACAACACGGGAAGACCGACAAATGGTTTTCCCCAATCGAATCGTCATCAATAGAAATTTATTCCATTCTATCAAGATAAATTTCCCATCAGCGCGGCGCTCGCGCACGCGCCTACTCTCTTATCCCCGCAAAACATCGAGAGCATCGCGGAGCCTCGAAAACTCCTCTCTATCATTACTCATATTATTAGTCTCATCTAAATCGATGGACAAGCCCAATCACGCGGGCGCTTGCGCGCGTCTTTCTTTACACACACGAGAAATCAAAGGAGCGCCGCGCGGTTTCTCTCCTGGAGCACACATACATTCTTTGTCCACGCGACAGTCCAATGACAGCTTTTAAAAGAGCCAATAACTCGACGTCGAGGCGGCAAAAGGCGCCTGCCTACACGTGCGTATTATATAGGTATATATACATACGTCGTGATTTTGGAGATCGAATCGCTCTCGGCCTCTGACGGACGATGAAACGAGAGATCGGTAAGAAACGGGACGGAACCACGCGTGCAGGGGATTGGCATGGGAGAGCCCCGAGAGCTTATACGACGAGTTTATATATATGCGGGTCAGCACGTGCCTACGTAGGATGACTAGGTATACGGCAGGCGACCTGCCGACTGCGCGCCAAGAATTACTCCCTCGCTATGGATTTGACTTGGAACGAATTACAATGGCAAAGAAATAAGATGTAGAGGTTTCATTTGTTTAACAATCCTCATGCTTATGCAATTTCCTATTAGTTTTGCGAATTTCCTACCTATTATTAATTCATGAAATACTTGACCAAATTGGTGAGTTATTATTATAAGATTTTTTCTTCTTAATTTATATACCAATAATGTAAAATGCATGACTTGATTTCGGCTATCCGTACCGACAATTGAAATTAATTTACTTATACTGGTCGATTTCTCTTTGCAGACTAGAATCGGATAACGATTATTCTTTTCGGTTATTCATTAAATTAACTTTACTTGCCTTATACCGTACATCATATTATTTTAGAGCAGGATGACAGTAAATAAAGAAAAATTTTACAGATAATTGTTTTTTCAAAAATATTAATAGACACTTTGCAAAAAATCACGTTTTCGTTGTAAATAATCTTGAATTACGACGTAATAGAAATCCTCTTGAGGCAAGAATAATATCTGCTTGAGGTTCATCTATTTACCGCAAGCAGACTGTTACTTGACTGGAGTAAACATATGCTTTAAAAAAATCTCAAAAGTGAATGTTCAAACCGTTAATATTCTGAGTGAGAGAAGAAATTTACTTAAGGGAAATCGTATTCCTCTTGACGGTAGAAGATCTAAACGCAAAACTCAATTATTTTCCCGATAACAGAAATCTACTTAATGCAAAAATTATTCTTCTTGCCAGTAGCAGAAATTTACTAAACGTAGAAATCCATTCTGGCAGTAAAAATGTACTTAAATTAAAAATCTTCTTTTTTTTTTGTTTACAGAAGAAATTTATTTATTTTATTAAAAATCTATTAGGTATGTAAGAGGAAATTCCAAGCTATATTTAATGTAAGTAAGGCAGGAGAAGTGTCGTTAACAATAAAAGTTTATGTATACATAAAAAAAAGTTTTTATTTTAAACGTTACAAATATTTATAATCGTTGTTACATATAAAAGATAATATAATTTTCTCCATTTGCCGCAGAAATATTCTTATATAACGGGTTACAGTTTAGTATAATTATTTCTGGATATAATAGTTTGAAATCATGCTTTGTCATAGAAAACAATGTTTCGATATCAGAATCAGCATGAATACATAGATATGAATTTAATAGTAGTTATTTTGAGCCGTATAGATCTTAAAATTAGTATGTTACGAACTAGGGAGGTAAGGAGTGGGCCAGTCCAGAGCGCGTGCAAATTGCCACCCGAGCCGAAGGCGAGGATGGCAAACATGTGCTCTGGGGTGGCCCTCTTTGTCCTCGTGTTGCGTAAACGATTTTTCACCATACCCTGGCCGAAAATACCACATTCGCATTTCCGAGCCGGAAGCGACAGTGGTACTTTCGGCCAGGGTATGGTGATAAAGCACATATAATACTCATCTGACTTACCTTCTATAACCGCAATTCGATAAATTCATCAACACAGCGCGGCTTCATTTTTCCGAACTCAAGAATGTTTAGCCAAAGGTTTAGCGGTTACTAATTCGTTGCTCTTGTACTAACTACAATACACCGAGCGACGTCAACAAATACATATCATATGATAATGTTCACTAACGTAACGAATCCAATAATTAAACTAGGGATAAAAATACTTGTCCACTGTATATATCTGATTTCATTACTTTTTTATGCACAATTTCGTGAATTATTTTGAAAAGTTTTAAGAGCATGACTTTTCCTATTTAAAAAAGTTCTTTGTTTTGTTCGAACATCTTTATTAAGATGGATGACGACCGGAGAAAGCGTATGAGAATTTTTAATAATGATTAAATTTATTTTTCTTTATATAATGTTTCAGAAACATATCCATGCCACATAATTTAACCTTCTTTTAGAAGGTTTATAAATAAATTATGCATATATTTTGGTTTGCTTCTTCTTCTTCTACTTTGATTGACTATGTCTTCCGGCATATGCCGGCCATGGAAACAAAATTTGAAGTATTTGAAAATACTACTTATGTGTTCCAGGACAAACATTGAAATTGATGATTGAGACTCCTCTCCTTGTCCTCCTTACTTCACCGCTCCAGTGGATAGAAAGGAAAGGAAAAGGAAGTTTTGGTTTGTTAATTGACCGGCAGAAAAATAAAACAAGATTTTGTCCAATATTCAAAGGCTGTTTTGTTGACTGGTCTGCATACCTTATCAAGCTTAAAAAATTGATAATATACGTATATCAATTAATCAACGGTTGGTATATCTCGTACACTGTTAAAAATTTCTCACCTGAACTTCACACATCTAATATACAATAACATGTTTATATGTTAATACTATGTTTATGAATAAAAATTCAAAATTTTTACTAAAAGTTTCTTAAAATTAATAATATTTTTAACCGTGCATGTTCAGAACTGCAACCAGCTGATCAAGAAAAATCATAAGCTATAGACATTATTATACATGGATTATTATACATGGAAAGTAAACTAATCTTTAATTCAATAAAGTTATTAATATTTGATTTTTACATGAATAAAAATTTTTACTATACACGTTGATGTAACAAATAATAAATTATATTATAGATGCGTACAAAAAGTATCAGTGAAAAAAAATATAATTTAAAAATTATAAATAAAAAGTTAAAGCTCTTTAGAGGGCCTCGATCCACGCAAGTAAACAAAATAAGAATCAGCAGAAAGATACGCGTTAGCGACGTCATAAAACAAGCTAATCACCTCATCGGTCCCAAGAAGGAGACAGGAGCACACTCACGTTCTATAACTCCTCGCAAACCGAGCGAAGACAGAGACGCCGCCCGCTTGTCAAATCATTAATTAAGATCAAGTCGGCGAATTAAATAAGTCCTACAAGTCTGTCTACCCCCAGAGGGCTCGATTTATTTAGCCTCGTAATTGTCGATCCCAACTCTCTTTTTCTCTCTCTCTTTCTCTCTCTCTCTCTATACGTGCTTTTCGCGCGTGATTGGTCAGGTTATACGTACATCGCGATACGTGGGCCGATTTATACTTACGAGAAAGAGAGGAGACGAGCGAGGCCCCCTGTACGGTAGAAAAAGACAAATTTCGAGGAGGCGGCATCGCTCGGCGGCTCGATAGCAATACATATTACCGGGCGGACAACGATCGTTAGCGAGTTTCTCGCATGGTCATCGCGCCGTTCTCTCTCGCTCTCATCTTTCTTTTCTCGGCCGCTGCCGCGATGTCAGATTACACGTGTATATATATACGCCGCGTGAGAGCTGCGCGAGTATGTATAACCGTGCGAGCGCGTACGAGCTTTGTACGACACAAGTCGAATCAAGATAGTATATAGGTCCGTGGCTAAGTATGAGAGGAGGCAAAGCGTACCGCGCGCGAGCCCAGATAAGAGCGGCCGCGTGGAAACACGGGTACAGCAACGCCTTCGATCGTGGGCCCTCTCATTGTTCCCATTAGCGATCGATTCCGATTAGGCGCACGCGCGCGCGCGCGCCGGAGAAAGAGAGTTATACGCTGTGTTATTGCATTCATGCGCGTTTTCAAATGAGAAAAAGGAAGGCCCCACCTCTCTTTTACACCCGCTCATCGCACACGCGCCTGTGTGTGCGCGTACGGCCGTCGCCTTCGCTCGTTGCCTGCTGTCCGTAACGAATTATACGAGGTTACGTGTATTCGTGGCGACTACTAACTAATAACGATGATTTTTTCCTTTCCATTTGAACAGAAGATATCTCGTTAAGCTCTTTTATATGCTTCTCTTATGCTCCTATTATGTTCGCTTTTGTAGTGATGAAATTTTCATATAGGTATACTGCACCGCGGATGAATGGACGTGTATGATTGGTGTATTTTTCGATACAAATTTAATTTCTTCCGTATCATATGTGTAATATTAGAATCTCTAGTTTGCTCAACTATTATTTTTGAGTTTATTATTACTTTAGGTGATATTACTATGTCCATTTCTTCAAGAATTTTTAAACAAAACTTCTGGCAATGCGGTCCAAGTTTCCTAATAAACCGAGAAAGATGCTCAATTTTATTCGCATATTTTAGTTTAAGTTGATATCAGAAATTAAATTGCCTACTAAAATGGTATTTTTTTTTTAGTAAACATGACATTTATTGGTTATATATTTAAAATGTCATTTATGCGCATATGAAATACAGATACAAAAATATCAACTCCACGCGAGGCCGTGTGTCAACTATATTCATTCATTATAGCAATGATATATAAGTAAAACATAATAAAATTTACTCTGTCAGCGAGGTCATTCGAATTATTTTACTAAAATAAAAAAATTTAATTATCAGAATTTAAAAATATTTAATTATCGGAAATTAAAAATTTAATTATCGGAATTATATGTTTATTTGAAGTTCGCTCCATAATTTTAGTTACTTAATGGATCCACAACCCTTGGAAAGAAAAAAAGAAATCCATTTAATAAATTTGTAATAGTTTTTATATAATTGTTTTCACTGAAATGATTGAAACAATAAATAAAACCTAAAAAATGTCCAAATATTGTACAGAAACAAATGTATATTCTCTAATTTGACATTTACTATAGGAGTAAGTATTTTTTGGTGTTTGGTAAACTGATGTAAAACTTGTATCTCTTATGTATCTCGTCGTTTCTTTGGTTGCCGATACAGTGCAAGTATAATATATACCAATCTATTACCAACACTCTGAAAAGAAATTTGGTCACTAACTAATGAAATAGATGTATAAGACAGTTTAAAGTGATAAAAGAAATGTCTTATAGGTAGCTGATTCTTAAATTTATTTGTAGATCAACGTGTGAGTTCTTTATGACAAACGCGATTTTATTTCTACAGAACTTATGAAATAAGGATTAATTGATCTTGTTTGTGTATTCTTGTTGGATACAAAAATTTTTTTTATTCTAAATTCTGTTGTGATTTTCATTTATAAAATGTATGTAATTTTCGATAAATTCAACTTAAATAATATCGCGCAATTTAAATTACCAAGAATAAACTGAATAAATGGTAAAAAATTGATTTGTAAATCATAAATTACATTCACAGTCTAAATAAAATCTCGAACTTCAGCCTAATAATAGATATTATCTGAAATTATATTCACAAAATAACGTTATAATAAAAGTACCCTCTCTATTGAAGGATTTTACTTCACGCCGATAAGTCGTGGAGGTTAACATGGCATTTTACGCGCGGAAAGTCTACATAAATCCCTTCGAAACATCGGCGCGGTCCTTTTTTCATCCATCACCGCGCATGCATCTCCAAGCCGATAAAGTCGTTTCACAGGCACCGAGAAGAGAGCGAGCAAGCGAGCGGGAGAGAGAGAGGAGCATCGCGGCTTTTGTCGACAACACACCACAGCACGTCGCTGCCGACTCCCCGATATATACACCCTGCTCACACAAGAGAGAAGCGACGAACTACCGTTTTAGTTTTTCTGCCACGGCAGGCGCGTGAAAAGAGAGAGAGAGAGAGCGAGAGAGAGAGAGAGAGAGAGAGAGAGAGAGAGAGAGAAGCGCGCCCGGGAGATCCGCCCGCGCACCTTCCCACACTCAGCTCGCACGAGCTCGCATTAACGCCGCTACGGCGAGACTGATGCGTGTCCGAGCCGTCGAGGATGTGTTGGGCGCGGATGTCTCGCGCCCGCGTTTGCGCGCGCGCCTCCGATATTCCTCTTTCACACCCCATTATCCGTGCTTGGGCTTTTTTCCGCCACTCTTCTTCTGCCTCTCGCTCGTTCACGCGCCTCGCTCGCGTAGAATGCGTCGCGCGCGCACATTTTACTTACATTCGCAAGAGGAGAGGATCTTCGTCTAGTTTCATGCGGACTTTTTTGGCCATTGCGAGAGTGATCGACTTCCTATGAGGGATGACGTTGGCGTTTTTTGAAGATGCAGCACAAATTTAGTGAATGGATCTGAGGCATTCGGCTTTTTGTGTATATTTGACTTGTAATCTTTGGAAAGTTTTTTCCATAAATATTTAAGATCAATTTTTATGAATAATGCCAATTTCAAGATTAACTTTGAAATTCAGGATGTCTTTAGTTTCCAAATTATAAAAGAGCCAGAGTAATATAGCTTAGGTTGACAAGGAACCCTTGTTCATTTCGAGTCTATTTTAAGAAAATGTTGTAGAAAGCTCCATTCTCAACTTGAGTCGTTCAGCCAAAAAAGTTCTATGTTGTTTTTTAAAAACAGGATGTCAAACTAGGGAAAAGAACCGTTTTTTATCAGTACTAAAAAAAGAAATTCTTTAAAAAATTATTCAAAATGCTTTGAAATTCTCCAAAACAAAAACTGGCTGATTCCATTCAAATTCATACAGGCTATAACAGATCAATTTTTTTTCTCAAAAACTATAAGAATGTATTCTAAATCATATTCAAGTAGAGAGCTATCTTGGGATTTGTTTGAAATTTTTTTTTTACTCTACAGCGGAATCAATATTCAACGTAAACGTGTGATATTTGTAGTAATTTATGTAATAATTTTAAGACGATTTTTTGTAAATGCGAGGAATTTTATTAAGTTTAAAGAAATTCATACTTTCATGATCCAGATTCTCTTATGGAGTTATTTACGAAAAACTGAAAAATGAGGAAGTTAAGTGCCAATAAATTGGCAGCGGTTTTCTATTTCTGATGCAAAGAGGAAGAAAAATAGGGTACTAGGCAGAGTCAATTCCATTTTTGCTACAAAGAAAAACAATGAGACAAGGCATAAAAAGAAAAACTTGAGGACAACAGAAAGAAAAAAAATATTTATAAAAAACCTCAAGATAAACTTACCATCCAGCAAAGAAGAAGAGAAAAAATGTGAAGCAGAAGCCTACTAATTGTTACATAACATTCATAGGACACAGATCTTTTAATTTTTCATCAAATTTTTTTTAATATTACTTATAAAAAACCGCTGCCAATTCTTTGGCACTTAGCTTCCTCAAAATAATTTTTCAATTCCTTTTAACCAATTGAAATTGTAAAAATAAATTTTTAACAA
>JAPYZP010003048.1:0-18295 GCA_030522985.1 Torymus sinensis
GAGCACTTTCTCGTTTTTTTTTGCTCGATTTCCGCTCTGTTCCATTCCAGCTCTTCGACTTCCTTCTTCTTCTTCTTCTTCTTCATCATCTCCGAGGTGCGCTACGGGCTTTTCTCTCTTTCTTTTCAATCGTCGCGAGTTCATCGGCTTTTCGCGGAAAATTAACGACCGCGCACCGTACCAGCTGCAGTGGGCCACGCGTAATTGAGAATCATCGAATCGTCGTCGTCGGAATGTACAGCGGGCTATAGGAGCAGCTACGGTGGGGAGGGAAAAGTTCACGACGGAAGTTCTCTGTCACGCGGCCCGACGAAGTTCATTCGTAAATGAAGTTAGGCGAGGTATGAGTTCTCTCTCTCCTTCTCTCTCTCTCTCTCTCTCAACCCATTCTCAGCCATCAATATTTATTCGACCGAGGGCGCTTTATCATATCGGCCTGGAGTTCCGATGATTTATTTGCGCTCGGAAGGGCGTCGAGCCGGGAGATGTATAGCCACCACCTCTCCCAGTTCGATTGAATTTCAATGGATCGAGCCAGCTGCTGAATTAGTGGAGTTCGATTTTTTAACGGCGGTACCTATTGAATTCCATGTCATCAACCGCGCTGGAACCCTCGGTATAATTAAATAGCTAACAATGTTTTTACGTCGACGCGATGAAATTAGAATACCCGCGCGTCGACGTACGTGTGTACGAACCATTAACGTCGGCCGTAAATCCAGCTCGCGTAAGTATAGCATCTCGCGCACCTCCGCGAAAACTTGTCGAATTTCCGTCGTCTTTCCGCTGCGCGTTCTATACTCTCCCCGAGACGCGCGACGCCGCCGCGAATAATGCAATTCCACTTCAATCCGGCAGGCTGCAACCGTCGAAATGACACACTTTGCTTTACATTCCCGCGCGCGCATTCGGCCTTATTCCTTCGCCTTCCTCTCTCATAATTCACATCGGAATCGAATATTCCCCGTCATCCCGCAAACTTTGCGCAAAGCCCTAAACCGCTATCACAAAGAGCGCAGTGCGCGCCCTCTGCGTCTCCTCTCTCTCTCTCTCTCTCTCAGCGAACTAACGGCCGAAATTATACACGCGGTAGCTCTCCAACGACCGCACTGCATTCCTCTTGATTATATCCCGCGCTCTCGAGTCCCCGCGAATTAACGCGTCCCTCCTACATTTATATATACTAGGAGGAGGGAGGTACCCCCTACTCGCTCTGCTCGTCAATCCCCAATTAGACGTTTGAAAATGGATCAATTGTAATCTAGAATGTAATATATTAAATTTAGTGTAGGTTTCTATTTTTTTCAAATAAATTTCATGTTTCAATTGAACTTGTACTGTAATAAATACAGTAAATCGATAATGCCCAAAGAAACAGTTTTTCCCACCACTGTGGTATATAACGGCTCTGTATATCAGTGTCTTCTCCTTTATCTCTCTGCCGATGATTAAATTACTATTTTTCACTCTCTCCGTCTATGTCTTTTTGTATCTGCCTCTCTGTCTCTATTCTTTTGTTCTACTCTTGGCGTCTACCTCTTCGTTTATGCCACCTTCTTTAATTGTGTCTGTCTCTGTCTTCGTCTCTGTACCTCTGACTCTGTCGGGTCTCTATGACTCTGTTTCGATGTCTCTGACTGCTTGTCTCTTTCTTTTCGTCTGCCTCTCTTTGTATCTTTCTCTACCGGTGGTCTCTCTCATTATCGTTGTGTTTCTCTGTCTCCACTGGTTCTTCCTCTATCTCTCTATTTCTGTATTTGTTGGTCTTTTCCTGTCTCTATCTCTCTATGTCCTTATCTCCCTTTCTCGGTTCTTATCCCTCTGTCTTTCTGTTTCTTATTCTTTGGATGTATCTGACTGTCTCTTTAACTATCTTTTTCTGGATGAATGTATCACTCTGTCTCTCTATCTCTTTGTATTATATGCTCTAAGGGTCTACCTTTTCATGTATGTCACTTTATTTCTGCCTCTCTGACTCTGTCTCTAAGTCGCTGTCTCTGTCTTATTACCTCTTCTACGCTGAGAAAAATGCGGCGCGGTAGCTACGCCTCAGGTGTACTGGAAGCGCCAATTTACTGCGGTAGAATCTATACGTCTCATCAGAGTAGGTGGTGGTCCCATAAGTGTACCCACTACCCTTTAAGGAGCAGAAGCTACTCCTTCCTGAGTGTACTCGCAGCGCCAACCTGTCGGAAGCGCCACCTAACCTCCAAAAGGTGTTCGCGCTACTCCTCAAGAGTAGTGAGAGCGCCCTTACGGCACACTGGCTACACCAAATAATAGTACAGTGGCTACTGCTTTTGGAGGTTAGGAGGAACGCCGAATTTTTCTCAGTGTACCTTTTCATGTCCGTGCTGCCTCTCTATGTTTCTGTTCTTATGTCTGTCTCTGTCTAACTAACTTCCTTAGTTCCTATCCCTCTTTCTTTCATTGATTATATTGACCTTTCTCCATTTTACTGTTCCTGCCGCTGTCTCGATCTCTCCATATCTGCAGCAGCTGCTAACTTCAGCGTCGTCCTCTGTCTTGATCTTCCCATCACTGTTTGTCTTGCTATGGCGTTTTATGACGGTGATGACTCTGTCATAGGACTTATGGATCACGTTGTAACGATGTCCTTACGCGTTGGATATTGACGTCTATTAAGCTAGCAGATCATTGTCTTCTTTGGCCGTATGTTATAGTCCAATGTCGGAGCTATGTAGTCAAGTGCCAACCGATGTTCGTAGCTATGATTTAGTAATGGAGAAATTTAACTACTGCCATGTGCATTATACTACTTACTGACTATTTAATATTTGTTTTGTATCCAGCGCATAAATTGACGATTTCGACATTTTGATTCCTAATTCAATTAACTTCTGAGTCCGAGTCTATCTCCGAGTGTTTTACGGTCGATACTCCCCGAACACAGCGAGGTCTCATTCATAGCCCATAAATAGGAATATAGGGAGGGATATGAAGGGTTGCGGAGGGGTCGGGAGAGAGGATGTGAGGGGTCTAGGGGGTCTAAAAATATGAGAATAACGTAAAAAAACACATTTTTACGTTATTTTGAGGAGGGGACTGAGGGGGTGAGGATGGCGGGAGGGGGGGGGGGGCAAATCCTGAAAAAAGGCGTACAATTATATATAATAGATAATATATATAGCCTCTCTTAGATCGATCGAATCTGCAGAGCAGCGCGTGTGTCAGCGTGATGAAAATTCCTCGTCCTGCAGCAGTCGTCGCTTGGGAGGCGAATAAAGACACGCGCGTGTGCAGAGCCCTTTTTTCCACGCCCGCCGATAGCCGCCGCACGGATAAAATTGCCGCAATAAAACTACCGGCCCCGGCCGGTTCCACGCTCGCATATATATATATGCTCCTGCCGTAGGCTCTTTCTTCTTCTTCTTCATCGCCTTCTCCTCCTTCTGCCTTCGAACAGAAGAGAGACGAGTGCGCCAAGGTGGACGAGCTCTACTGTGACTTCTTTTTTTTCCTTTGTTTCTTTTTTTTCCTCCTGCCATCAGCTTCGCCCCTCCGCCTCTTTCTCTCGTTCTTTCTCCTCTTTTTCGCCCTTTATGCTGTGCGGAGAGTATAGTCGCACGTAGCGCGAGTGGCCAAGAAGCAGCAGCAGCAGCAGAGGAAAAAGACGGCGAGCACAGAGGAAGGATCAGAAGGCCGGGAGGGAAAGTGAGAGTAGGGAGGAGGATATACGCGAGACAAAAACACTTAATTGAACCTCAATCGGATCGGCCACGGGCGCGCGCGCGCACACACACGCCGTCAAGCGGTGGGCTCGAGCATATGTGCGCGTACGTGTGGGGAGTAGAGAAAGAGAGAGATACAGATCGGCAAGAGTCGAGAGCTAGTGCGGGAAGCGCAAGAGAGCAAAAATACCGGCCATTATGCAGCGCGAGCCGCGGCTATCCGCTCCCTTTGTTTGGTCTTTTGCCGAGGATAAAAGGAGGATAAACAAGGCTGACGCGTATAGCGAGAGAGCGCGCGTGCGGTGGCGCTCGTTACTTTATGGCCAGCCGTCACAGCTAGCGCGTTGCTTTTACGCGAGAGCGAGAGAGAGAAATTAAAAATTAGCTATTTTATAGACTCGCGCTGGATTATTTTCATAAACACACTGCACGCGTGAGTTGTTAAAAGTGCGTCATCTATGCTTTAATTTTAAAGAGGGACTATTTTACTTTTATCCTTGGATCGTTAAGGTCGCCTGTATTTTGTAAAACTGCTTGATGCGTGTTAAATTGTTTCGGCTTACATTTTATGTTTCAACTTATAAGTAGCCTCCGCCCTGCATATAATGGGTTTCCTTAACGCTCTTGTTTTATACGAACGCAGTAAGAGCCTCTTTGGTGTGGCTTTTAGTCGGTACCGATCGTAAACCGAACAGACGATTTCCTCGACCCTCACAAGACACTTGTCTTTCGACCCCGCGACATTTTCTAACATATTTATGAACTCGACGTTCGCCCTCTTATGCTCAACAATCATATCGCTCGTGCGCGCGGTAATTATCCTACATAATAATGACCGTACACAGTTTAAGAGCGTTTCGGCTATTACAAAAAGGCGCAATAAAAAACTAAGCTGAGCTTATAGCTTATCGTTCTCAGCTCTAAAGTGTACATAACACTCAATGCGCACGTATATGCACTCGCTGAATATATATGTAGGCAGATTCAATGAACCCGCTGAAAGTCCGCGTGTGGGTTCTTTATCTCGTTCTCTCTCTCTCCCTTTCTCTCCGACTGCTGCAGTGCGTTATGTGGGAGGTCTCAAAATTGAGATCTAAGTTCCAAAGGGAGAAAAAGAGAAGGAGGCCTGCGCACGGAGCAGAAGAAGAAGAAGAAGAAGAAGATAAGAGCCGCGCGCGGGAGCAAGAAAGGAACGAACCAAGTGAATAGAGCGAAGAGAAGGTATAACTATATATATAAAACGACTGCGAGCAAAGCGACGACGACGCGACGCGTCGCGCAAAGTAAGAAGAAGAAGAATACGAGAGACGAGTATATAGTAGCACTGCCGATCGAGAGAAAAAGAGAGAGAGGGAGAGAGAGAGAGAGAGCCACATCGACGCGGCGGTCGTCTACACTAGCGGATAAAGGAGTGAGCAAAGGCGCGCGCGAGCCCAGGACACGACCGAGCGGAAAGAGGAGGCGTTGCTCCTTGTCGATCCCTCGCTCTCCCTCTCTCTTTCTCTTTCGTCGATGTTATCCGATCGCGACGGGTACTATCCGCGGGGCGCGGCTTTTCACGGCCGCCGCGATACAGCCAATCTATTTTCGCCTGCTCTCTTTTCCAAGTATAAAATAGTAATAATAATAATAATAACTATACTAACGATTTTAAAACATAATAAATAACCGCAGTATAATATCTAACGATTAAAAAAATAACCTAAAAATGGCCCTGCACTGCCGTATTATAGCTATATATATACATATATAGGACACTCACCCCAGAGCCAGAATCGATCGAATCGGCCCGCCCGCCTATATATAATATCGATTCCTTAGAGTTTTGGACCTACTTTGTGCCCCGCGCGTGTGCACAATAAAGTATTATATACCGACCTCTGCACCGCCCGACGATCATTCTGCCTCAACCCCCTCCTTTTTTGTTCTATGAGGACTAATTGCCAAAGCGCGCGCGCGGCTGTACGTATTTTTGTTTTTATTTCACTTTAGACCAAGATTCCTTGTGTATTATAGGGTATAGAAAAAAGAGTGACGTATTATACGCAAAGCTGGGAGACTGTATAGGGGAAAAAAAAACGCACGCACGTACACACAGATGGTGTTTTATCGAGGCATCTATATATGGAAAGACGCCTGAAAAGGGGTTTGAATGCGCGTCGAGGCATAATATCTTTATTAGCGCAGTGTTCGTCGATATAATAACGAGCCGTGTATGCGTGAAACCGCGCGTGGTGGGGGGGGGGGGGGGAAATAAAGCCCGACCGCGCTATATTTGCACTTGGCGGCAGCATAATTGGTATGAAAAAATTTAGTTTGCCTTTCGGGCGAACGGAGAGAGCCACGCAATGATGAATTTATATTTTTTTTAACGAACGAATTTTATTTAAAAAAAAAATCTCTTTGTTTAATTCGACAATCGGGAATTGGAGCAAAATGAATGAATCAAACAGTTGCGTGATTATTATAAATCGATGATCCATTTATATATATCCTCGAACTATACATAGCGCGGAAAGTCACATATTAAATTTGGTATTTATTAAAAGTATCCTTAATTCAAATATAATTATACATTGAAAACGAATTAAATACCGTTCTAAATTTATGTTTGTATGTCTGCAGATGCTTAAAAGAGCAAAAAGATTTTCCAAACTTGCTATCTATGATATAAGAATAATAATATACTATCCTAATTTTTATATGCGATTCTTGCCAATTAAATTTTATAGTATATTAAAGTTAGAAAGGTGTATCACGTCCATTCTCTCTATATAGCCAATTTATATGCTTCATCCGCGGACGTCTAATATTAATTTGGACGCATTTCATCAACCGTTCAAGCCGCGCTTCCACATATATTAGACCACTTGAAAGCGCTATTATATACCGCGATGTACGAAAGCTACGCAAAACGTGCATTAGTGCACAAAATTGCGGGCTCTTTTTCCACCTCTCCCCAACGCCCATGCGCAAATACGCGTATTTTTGTATGCCTTTTATTCTTCCTCTCCCTCGTTCCGTATACGCTGAGATTGAAAACTATTCCACCGGCTAATGGGGCCGAACTTTTGAGCAATCGTACCGCATCGTGAGAACATATTATTATAGCGCCCGGAGCTCCCCGTTTTTGGCCACTGGTGGTTTTCCTATGCATGTTACACTGTAGTATACACACACACACACCCACACACACACACACACACAGGTAACTGCGTGCTCTCCACGCCGCAAAATGCTCCGCATTCTCGCTTAATTAACAAATAAGCCGCCACGCCAGCGTAACGAGAGACTTTCGTTAGTTTCGAGAGATGAAGAGAGAGAAAGAGAAAGAGAGAGAGAGAACTTGAAAGTACAGTGACGCGGTTAGAGGAGGTTTAAGCAAATTTTGCGTCGTCGAGTGCAGTAGTGAGAGAACGCGATTGCGGCGATCCGGTTAGTCGCGATGGAGTCATTTGTCAAGCCTATAATTTGCATTATAATTCGAAAAGCGTCCCGTTCTAATTTCATTAAATTGAAAAGGGATTTGGCGCGATCAACAAGTAATACGCAACATCCAACGGGAACGAGAATTCGAGACTCTAAGAAGTTGCCTGTCACGCTGCGTTGTAATTTTACACGAATATATAGACGTATATTATTTTAATATATAATAATTATTCGAATGTCATACGGAAAAATTAACGCGCACATACGAATTCATTAGTGCGGCAGGTCAAAAGGAGCGCGCGATGCCCATTATAACGAACACGTATACATTATGTACACACGTGAATGTATATATTTTGATGAAAACTGTTGAAGTACGCAAATAATTCATCGCGCTGTATATATACACGTATAGCAACTCGTTTCAATGCCGTACACACTTCATCAGCATCATTCCCTCATTTGCCCCGCGACATATTAATTATTTTACAAAGGCATCAAAATGTTATCTCGCAATTTCGCCGCGAGAATCTCTGCATCGCCCTGCGCGGCTTTGCGTGTTATACTTTACGCACACTCGAATAGCGATCGTTTAATTATAATTCAATGTTATAAGCGCGCTGACTATATGCTCGAAAACGATGAAAAACAAAAGAATCCCGACGGTACGCGGGGCTGTAGCACTCCATCGATAAACCGTATCGATTCCGAGCGAACGACATGAATAAAGATAAAAAAAAAAATAAATAAATAAAAATGTAACGCAGCATGCAACCGGCTTGGGGAATATAAAATATATAAACCACCGGGCGTAAGAGAGGCGGAGGCGGCAGTGCAAAACAGCCCGATATACTCGCTCGGCCTCGTACATCAATTTGTCGATAATACATTAAGCACCGCGAACTAACTAGATGCCTCCACCTCCCTCGTATCCTAAAAAGTAGAGTAGTGTCAGTCCGCTCTCCCGACGCGGCAATTCCTCTATATCTCTCTTTCTCCCGCTCGCTCCCAGCGCCTGGGTGGTAATGCTCGACACACTCTCTCTCTCTCTCTCTCTCTCTCGCTCTCTCTCTTGGGCAGACGAGGTGGAATTAAACTACCGCTCGGGTCAATAAATTGTTCAACGTCTTCCGCAGCCCATCGCTCCGGATAGCGGCGGCGCGCAGGCAGAGTGCACTACTCGTATATATATGTACGTATACATTCGTGTATGTCTGTGTCGGTGTCTGTGTGTGAGAGTACGTGTGAGAGATGGAAATAGACGGAGGCAGGAAAGGAAGATGGATATCGCGCGAGCGAGCGAGTGGGCGAGAGAGAGAGAGACGGACACGCGAGAGATGCACTTGTTAGCGGCGGCGCGGCCGCGCGCTCGTATGATACGAGATAATGAGCTCCCTACTCGCTCTTCCTCTTCGTGCATCCGTATATATGTGTGTGTGTGCAACTATGTGTAAGCGACAGAGAAAGAGAAGCGAGCGCGAAAAGCTGCAGAGCTCACTTTTAAAGCGCCGTGGTGCGATTTTGTTAATGGCCACTGGATCTTGTCTCGCACGTGCGCGCGCACAAGGCTTTTTTGTTAGAGTGCTGCCATGTGTGCTGTCGTATATACACACACACACGGGTGAAAGTAGTTTTCGAGAGAAGTATCAGGTACATAGGTGCGGCTTTTCCGGTTCGCGGAGACCGTTGCCGCTTATACGCACTGATATACAGCTGGTGTGTATCGTTCTTTTTCTTAGCTTCGTCGACACCTAGCATGTATATATACGTACACACACACACACATATATAGACACCGAACGCGACAGATTGAATTATGGTGGTCTGCCGATTTGACGGCGCGGGTTTGGCAACCGCGACGACGACGCGAGATCGCCTCGAGTTAATGCTTATTTGGAAGATTTATGGCTTTTGCGCGCTCGCGCGTATCGCTGACTATACAGTAATAGCGCTGCCTCGGAGAGTATGAGCTTGTATATATAGGTGAGTGAGAAACGTCGTCGTCAGGGCTACGGCTGACAATCGAAAGTGCAGCGTCACTTTTTCTATCATTGTGCTATATAGGAATATTTTTGGAGCAACGGCTCTGGCGTTCAACGGTGGTGTGGTAAAATATGAGCAGATGGTATGGGAATACAGCAACGCGAGAGATCGAGGTTTTGATCGGGTTTTTATCAGCGGTGAATTGAGGCGCGCTTACTCGGTTACTTTCTGATTGGTCAAGCAGGGATTTTCACACTTTCTCAATCCAATGAGGAGGTTGCGGTTGTGGGCTGGAAACTGTACAGCTCCATCGTCGACTTACCTGAAACAGAAAAAGTGAGAATTGATTATTAGAGAAGTAATATTACAAAAACAAAAGAGTATGGAAAAATGTCGCAGCTCGTAGCTCTTAAAAAAGTGATTACCGGAAAATGTAAGAAGACATCAGACATTTTTAGTTGAAAAATTAATGATGAATAATACTTCAAGTTTCTAACCCCAAAATCTAATATCCTTAAATGTTATTTCGAAAATTAATATAATTTGAATCAACATATAAGAAGTTGGTTTCCCGGGTAAACAAATCGTTACAATTATAAATTTAAATTTAAAAATGTCTGACAAGGAGAAATGAAGCACGCGTGAAATCTCGCTAGTACATACTTATAAATTAAAAATGCAATGGACACGCTAATGGGTTTCTTCGTAACTGCAAGATACATAATGTAGAATGAATTATCTATTATGTCTATTAAAAGGCTCGGAGTGTTCATCAGCTGGAGGCGAACTGCGAAAGAGGTCGCGCTTTAATGCTGAATTTTTAAAAAAAGCTCTCAACTCCGTGAAAAGGTATACATGAAGTCTTCTCCTGTCTCGCTATGGCATCGCTTATCAATTAACAAGCTTTATTATCTTGAATTGGGACGGACAAAATTAGCGTATAATAAATACACACCAGCAATTGATTTGCCAAAAATATTTTTGTGCCGAAAGCTAAAAATTGCTGAATATATAATACCGACAGTTAAGTTTGCTGAACAGATAAAATGGCAAAATATAATTTTGCAAAAATATGAAAGAAAAAAAAACCGAAAATAATTGACAGAATGGGTGAAAATCGAGAGCTAAAATTGCTGAAAATTATATACTCTTTTAATACTTTGGGGTTATTGTTTATTTTTTTCCATTCTATAAGCATATTTTCGTCATTCTCATCTTTAGCTTTTTAATTTTTGGCATAACTATATGTATCTTCGGCATTTTTAGAGTTCAAATTTCGGTTTTTTTTTTCGGATTTCTTATAGTTGGCACTTGTTTTTTTCTGTGCTCGACATTTCTTTAGAGCCACGGTGCTCAGCGGTATCGTGTTGGACTCGTATCCTGAAAGGTCACGGGTTCAATTCCCGCTCCCGTGAAAAAGCCGGCACCACTGAAACACGAATTTTTCATGTGCTTACTTTCACCGTAGTCTCGGTGGTTCGGAACCCACTTGAAACTGTAGATCCAGTAGTTGGGGCGGTAGCGTCCTCCAACTATCTATAGGCTTCGCTAACAAAAAATTCCACTCCCTTGTAGTATAAAAACAAAACATGAGTACCCATAGCCAATAAAATAACAAGATCGACAATTTATTTGTTTTTAACCTTTTAAATATATTCGGCAACTCTCAATCCCCATCCTGCGTATCTGCGAGAAGCGCACAATACAAAGAGAGCACTCCCAAGGCCTTCCCTCGACAGTCCAACTTAAAAAGAAAGCCTCGAAAGAAGACGGAAGCAACCGACAATCATCACCACGAAAGGCCCCGACAAGGCCAGCTACGATTAATTATATCTCCCTTTCCCTCTCCTTCTCCTCCATCGCCCGTCATCGACGAGTCGCCTCGATGAAAAATCGCGTCTCACGAGCGTATATACGGTGGCAGCATCGCCGGGACAATAAAAAGAAGAAAAAGGAGAGAAAAAAACGGGAGCCGTCGCTGCCGCCGTTCTATTGAATGGAGGCGCAAGGCGTGAAAATTCCGTGCGCGGACGCACTGAATGACGCCGCGCTTTAGCGATGACAATGCGCGAACGGGAACGAAGAGGAAGTGGCGCGCGTACATGTGCGTTTTCGACGATATATATGTATACGCTTGCTGCGTATATAGCAGCAGCAGCAGCGGCGGCAGCAGAAAGGGAGAGACGAGTTAATTTTTTTACAGCCAAGAGAGAATGCACCTGTTACGCACAGCGCGAATTCCGAGGGAGAGAGAGAGAGAGAGGAAAATCTCCCGTGTGTGTATGCGTGTCTACGTATATTGCGAAACGACGCATTGCTGCCAATGAAAAAGAGCGCGCGAGGGAGGCACGACTATATACGTAGAACATAAAACGCACGCGCGCGGATGCTTCTCCATGTATGTATAGGTTATACGCTTCGGAATCCGCGTCGTGTTTATAGCCATAATGGCCGCTGCTCCACGTATCGGCAGCTTCAATATAAACGTAGACATATACACATATATTATACGGTACGCGTACGCGTTCGTTAATTACACGACGGCGCGTCAATTATAATTTCGTTCCCCCCGGGGTCAATTCATTATCCATACGAAATTCATTATGCCGGCCATGCTGCTGTAGGTGGTTCGTCATTCGGGACTCGAGCGCGGCTGGCAAGAAACGGGAAGGACATTGTCGCCGCGTTAATCGACGTCATAGAGGTACATACATTATTTGGCGGTATTTTCGGCGCGCGCGCGGTGATTATATTACTTTCGGCGGGCGGAAAACGTATACGTTATCGTCGTTTATCACAAAATGAATTAATTATAGAGGTGTGTTGAGAGCGCGCGCACTCGAATGCGCGCGCTCGTGCATATTTTACGTTATACCGTGATTATGTTTGCCCGAGCGACACGCGCGGAATTCTAATTTCGCATTGTATGTATATTGAATAAATGTTGTGAATTAATCAGCGGCTCTCTGCTTCTGTAAATTATTCCGCTCTCTAATTGTGTACGAAATTCCGTGGGGCAGTATAGAAATCAACGAGTAGCATGACAGAAAAAAGAAAAATAATAAAATGAACGAAAAAAAAAACAAAACGAAAAAAAAAAAAAAAAAAAAACGATATCGAGCTTGCATGAGGTATACCTCGAACGTAGGAACCATTGAGTGAGATTTTATTTTTGAGTAACGTGCTCGCAAGTCCACAGGCGCGAACTATATGTGTGATGTCATGTTCTCTGGTTTGTTTCATTATCGCCGAGGCGCCTGGAACAAGGGAGAGGCCGACTCTACGCGCACTATAAACTCGTCCTGCTTCTTCAACAGTCGGAACAATTTCATCGGGTAATGCGCACGATGACGTTCCAGTTTTTCCGGATATAGGAACGCGCGAGGCGCGGAGCGACAATCAGGGCAAGTGTGCCAGAAAACTGCGCTCTTTATTCCCTCTCTTTTAAATCGTGATTTAAAAAAAAAAAGTTTGTGTATGTGCATGTACGCATATAAATATGTAAGAAAGTCGTCTCTCAGTAGAATGTGTGTACATTACACGCACAGTCAAATATATTTCAAACATTTAAAGACGCATGACTCAATGCCCCGCCCCAGATATATACCACTTGGCCGTCATCGGTCACATTCCTCCTCCCCTCCAATATCTCAGCAAACAAAGCAAGCAAGTGAACAGGCAAACAACAACAACAATAACAATATCCCAAGATGAGATAAAAACCGCATACAGTTTCACCATATCCTATATAGACATATATAAACGCGCAGCGGCTACGGCGGCGGTGCAGTGCAGCGCTCTCGTCGGATCGAGAGAGATTGGCGTGCTCGCTCGCGCGGCGCACATAACGACGCGGCTTCGCTATAACTTTATAAATTAATCGCATTTAGTTGAGCAAGTAATTAATTAACCCACATCCGCGCGTATATATATGCGCGCGCCCGGCGTAGCCCGTTAAAAACCTTCCCCCTCCACTTCTCTCGCGGCTCACTTGTTTACGCCAATTAAGACAGATCAATGGATATCATTAAAACGCACGCTGAACGCAGCTCGACGGAGAAAATTATAAATGCGCGCTCGGGCATTGTCGGGTTGGGGATTATATGCATTCGCATAGAAGAGAGATCGTGACGTGGAACGGTCCAATTTAAGCTTTAACCGCGAGGCGCTTTTTTAATCCCGGTGGAGAGGGATATGGAAGACGCTTCGTGTAGATGGTATGCGGTGCTGCGGCGGGTGAGGCTCCAAGGAAATTGGCTTGCGTCAAAGGATTTTAATTTTTGGAGATGAATGGGGGGGGGGGGGGGGGCGATATCGGGGAGTGAGAGGGGGATATGCACATATACCGTAACGTTAAGGAAATGTGTTTTCGAAATGTGACTCTTTCACAATCGAATGTATACTATGCAAGTCCAAATAACCATGAATAGTTACTCGGCTCCTAATGAATATTTTTAGGCGTTCTTTATATGAAATCGATAGGATTTTTCCCGTTCTACACGCTTCTAGCGTCGTTGAGACAATATAGCACCAGCAGGAATTTTGCGACGAGCCATTTTTCTATCATGATTGTGGAAAACTTGTACATGGGGATTATTTGATCATCGGAAAAAGGTATCAAGGGATTTTACTATATCGCACACGTTTCTTTAAAGTACTCGGAAAGACGGAAAAAAGCCGATTTTTTCTAGCTCGAGAGATCTATAGATTATTCTATAGAACGCCCATGGATCTTAAGTTTGCAACGTTGGAGTGCAACGAATTAAAAAAAAATTTATTTTACTTCAAAGTTATATTGACTAGTTTTAATTTCGCGTGAAAATTTAGTTATACTTTATAGTTTAAAATAACTTCATGACAAAGATTTAGATCAAATTTTTGTCTACCCAGTAACTTTAATGAATTGTAAAAAATTATTTCGTTACATTCCAATGATGCAAACTTCAGACCCATAAAGAACTGTTATATTCATTTTTTTGCGGTTATATCGAGAACGCTATATGCAGACGAGAAAAATCGAACATTCTGCCGTAAAAGTATATACACCGCAATGAAAATTCACGTCGTAAAGCTATACGTGCACAAAAAATATATGACAATATGAATGTAATATGGAGAGCAGTACCATCAAGATCGAACGGGAAATACCACATCACGTGGTCTGGAGTGTAAAAAAATGTTCGCTTGGCGAAAGTTGCGCTAAAGTTCCCTGTTCCCGAAGTTTACAAATAGTTTTGTCAAATTTTAACTTATAACATAAACATACCAAAGTTTAGGCAAAATTTGGCCAAACTTTATCCAAGTAATTTAATAAATTTGGGACAACTCAACCCCAACTTTGGCGAAACTTCATATCAGGAAATAATTATTACAAAGTTTGGCAAAAACTGAGGTAAATTTTTGGATTTAAAATTGTTTTTTTTTTTTAATTATTTAAATTTTGTATTCGATATATCCTATCCATTTAGTTTATTCCGTACGCTTGAAACAAACCCCTGATAACTCCTTCACACACAACTCGCTCCTCCGTAAGCCGATATTACCAAATCAAACTTAATGGGCTTACAGCTCCATTAAGCGCTATAAACATGTCGCGCGTTACATATTAACCACTCTCGGATCAATTCGTCCGAAAATTCGGTCTTCACCTTTCAACCAGCACCGCGAAGCGATATAAACCTCCGGTGAACCCCAGCCCCCGCCGTCCTTATATATATACCAAATGCTCGGAACAAACGCTCGATATCCTCTTCTCATCCTGGGCATAAACCTCAGCACAATGCTGCTGCTGCTGCTGCCGCTGCCACCGCTGCATGGAATATAATTGCTCGCACGCGTGACGTTAATACACACACACACGGTACGCTCAACTCTGCATGCGGGGAGATCGTTATCGGGCCGCGCGCATGAACTCTATATACATATACCCGCGCGTACGTGCTTTCATCAAGCGCGAGAGAGCGCCTACTATCGCTTCGGGCAATTTCTCTCTCTCTCTCTCTCTCTCTCTCTCTCTCTCTCTCTCTCTCTCTCTCTCTCTCTTGGATGCTGCGCATGAAGGAGGAGGAGGGTAAGATTGAAATTCGCGGGAGCAGCAGCGGTGCTGCGCCGTTGCGCTTTTGTTCGCGATGTTGCGGCTTTTTTGCGCGTGCAAAGAGGCTACGAGGGAGAAGACGAAGTCGAGTGTGGCATTGTGAGGTTGAAGTGGAGAGAGAGAGCGAGAGAAGGGAAGGGGAGAAGAAGAAGAGTTTTCCGGATTCGAGCGGAACGCGCGCAACGCTTGTGCTGTGAAAAAACGTTTACGGATGCGGAACGGAGGTTGAGCGATTCGAGAAAAGAGCGACGAGGGTTGGTAAAGAGAGCCACACGTGGAGCTTTATACAATGATGTTTAGAAGCGTGAAACGCGTCGGGTATTTGCATGTCATTTAATATCCCGTAAGAATTACAAAAGACTTGAATTTTGTAATAAAAGAATGTATATGATATGAAAAGCTTTAACGGGTGGGTGGAGAGCTGCTGTACGCAATCTTTTAAGAATGTGCAGTGCGAGAAAGAGAGGATAAATATATAGATATATATCACCATTGCTGGGTCGGAAAAATTTGAAAAATTTCAATTCTCGATAGAACGAGAATTTTCAATATTGCAGCGCACTCGCGTCGCGCGCGCGAATTGTGACGATTTTGCATACTACTCTTATATATGTATAACACCTCGATGCCATTTGACAAAGTACACCGCTCTTATTTCCCTCGAATTACTCTATATATGTCAGATATTTGAGTGATGCAAATTCAGTCATCTTGCTTCAAATCTATCTTTTGCGCTTATTATCTTCGGTCGTTTGTTATATTCAGGAGAGATTTATTCGATTTCAAGATTGGAAGCACGCTAAATATAGCGTGTAATATAGCAAAGAATAAATAGCACTGTATCACTCTTCAGATAATATTATCGAAACCGTTCATTTCAGTATAATTCTATGATATCTTTGTCAGTTCTGCAAGATTTAAATAACTCAAAAGCTCAAAAAACGGAAGAATCGTGTCTTCAACAATATCGAAAACGTCGTCTACTTCCTCTTTCCGCCCATTTCAAGTGAGCCAATAAAGCCATCATTTCTCCACTAGAGCTTTTAATCCCTCTCGCCCCAGCAGCTATAATCTGACTTATTTTAAGCGTAACCGCAGCCCGCTGCAAGTCTCTCGAACAAATGATATCGGCCACAGCTTGCAGACGCGTATTCGTTTCGCAATTAGAGCGATCGATCAGGCGAAAGTGGAGCCCCATCCGCGCACTCGCGAGGCGCCAGAACTATCGCAGTTCCGCGATCCATGCTAATTGCCAACCACGATCCAACCTGATTTCACCCTCGTGTGCTTGTATCTATAGGCTAGGCGCGCGCGTCTTCCGTTTTCGAATAAGGAAGAAGGGTGTGCGGGTATCGCAAACTCGGGCGAGGGCAAAAACTTTAGCGGGCAAAAACTGTAACTTCGTAAAGACGCGGATATGGCATTTCAGCGGATTGTTTGAAAGGTGAATTTACAATTTATAGGTATTTAAAATCATTGGAATCTGATGGAGAAACGACGATGAGTGCGAAACTGAAAAGTGTTCGAAATTGGTATCTACAAAAAGAGGAATTATCCAATTTTGAAGAAACATTACGTTAGGAAGAAAGGTTCCCCGCACTTTTTAAAACGTTCTATCATGAATGGAGAAGTTTGGCTCCATCTCATCGCGTAAATTTGCCCAAACTTAAGCGAAATCAAACTTTTACTCAAATGTCTCCCACCGCATTATTTTTTTCTTTTACATGGCTTATTTTTTCGATTCTTGTAAAATTATTTCCAGTTTTTATGAATATATAAAGAAGTTTATACGCACCCTAACCACATCCATTACGTTTATCCAACAACCGCTCGATTGTGCATAACAGCGAACCAAAATACATACTTGTTTTTTAATTCACTCGCCGAAACGCTAGACCGTCAGTCAAAGTACGTGACTTGCGTGCCGAACCAGACGCTGGAACGCACGTGCCCGAATTCGGGGGAGCGGATAAAAATAGTCGAGCAAATTCACTTGCGAATAATTCCGGCCCGTGGAGCACGATTTCTCGAATTCGATTTAAAAATTCACCATCTCTCCCTCACATATATAAACACGCACAAACTCTCTCACATACATACGCACGAGGCACGGTGAACTGTCTCTTAAACAATCAGCGATTATTCGGGGCGCGAATATCTGGAAAAATCCACCTCCACGTACTGTCTCATCTCTCCCTCTCCGGAGATTATCATCTCCCTCTCTCTCCCTCTTTCTCTTTCCTTCCTGCCTTCGAAAGCGCCGCCGAAAAAAACCGTCGCCGGAGCACGATATCTCCGCAGCAGAGCCTTTCGGGTCGCGCGGCGCCGTCAATTCTTTCCTCGAATCAGCGAGAATTCATTTTATCGCGAATCGATATTTCCTCGTTCGCCGGAAAAAGGGGTGAGCGAGCGGATGAGGGGGAGAAAGATAAAAAGAAATGCACCAGTAGGAAAGAGGGAGCCAGAGAGAGAGAGAAAGGCTAGCAACGAAAAGATTGTCGGCGCGGTTCCGGGAAATCGCGCCGGCTCACCCACACATATCGCCTGCCGATAAATCCGTGTACACATACACCCAAACAGGCACACACACATGCGCATACGTGTATGTAAGAAGAGATCGAAAATCGAGAGTCGACATGTCGCTCTCTGCGGATGCTGCGCGCACACTCGAGTTTTATTGGGCAGGAGAGAAACCATCACATACTTCAGAATTTCTTTGCCGAATCGCCGAATCGAGAGCGCGTGACGTTTTAAAAGATAATATAGAAGCCGCGTCTCTCGGAGTCTTTTACGTGATGAGAGAGAAACAGAGAGAGGAGAGAGAGGCAGAGAGATAGATATTTTTCTTTATTGGCCTCTGGCTATGACCACATCTGGGAACACCAGATATACATAAATACAAAAGCATAACAGCTAAAATTATAAAACAAATTTGGCGCTTGACAAAATTTGACACAATAAGCAGGTTTAAAATAGAGAGAGAGAGAGAGAGAGAGAGAGAGAGAGAGAGAGAGAGAGAGAGAGAGAGAGAGAGAGAGAGAGAGAGAGAGGACAGAGAGAGCTTGTGATGTGGAGACAGAAGAGAAAAATTAACCGC
>JAPYZP010003049.1:0-12193 GCA_030522985.1 Torymus sinensis
TTTGTGAAGTTTAGTTGCGCTTGCGCGGTTTTGTTGTTGTGAAACGCTTTTCTTCGGGTTCTTTATATGACGTCGCGGGGTAACGAAGTGAACGATAAAATATATACGAGAGGAGAATGATATTACAAATGTGTAAAATTTATCGGATCTGCGAGGAATTTTGATTTTTTTTTTCGTTAACAATGCTGCTGCTGCTACACTGGCCGGCATGCATTTGAATATTCACATTATATAGAAGCCATTCGAGGCTACGAACAAGCCCAGTCCAATAAAAATTGTCATAAACCGCCTATTAATTAAGCGCAAGTATTCCACCTATTCGCAAGATACTTACTTTCCTACTATAAAAGTCCCCGCGCGCGCATGTACAGCGACTACATATATACAGTTATTGCGCACATACAGCATACGTATACGGCAGCGCACAATTCCGAATTTCTATTCTAACGTGAAAATATATGCACGCGAGCGGCATTTACCGGTGTTTTAGACTTTGAAATTAGTAGAAATAGAAGAAAAAAAAATCGGGATTCCAGGCGCGCTCGCGGCGGTTTCCCTTTTTACACACACGTGCGGCACAGTGGCGCGCGTACATACCGCGGCTATATGCGCGAGGAAATTTCTAATGTCAAAGGTTGAAAGTGCGCGGCAGCTCCGTGGTTGAGGGAAGAGAGAAAGTTTTTTAAATTATTTAATTGTATTATTATGCGCGAGAGATAGGCACGCGCGGCAGCTTATTCGCGCATTTTTTACGTATACGCTCGTTTGCGGAATTTTTCTCGCGCGTTTTCGGTGGCAATTAGAGGGTTCTTTATGAGACCGCTATGCTAATTCTTTAGTTTATAAATATATATCGTAAATAAAAGTGCGTTTCTAATCATATAAGCGAAAACCATGAATATCGGTAGATAAAAAAGTTTGCAATTAAACAATGAACAATGCATTACAATAATATATGGGCATTGCAAAAGTATTTTTCTTACAAACTCCCAAATAAACTGTCCGTTTTCTTTTTTTTTCTTTTTAAATAAAAAATTTCAGGTTCGCACTAGAGATTATAGTCAAACCAGACTTATCTCGCTCGAGATTCTCTCGCCTTCTCAGTACGTATATCAACGCGCCTTAATCGTCTTAATTTCACCTGCCTGTGCAGATAACAAAAAGATCCTCGCACGCATCACCATTCTCACTCGACAACGCATCGCAACATGACGGCACACAAACTCGCGCAGGCCCGTGTAACGGCAACGCGCAAAGGCATCATATTCTCTTACGCGCGAGCGCGCGCGAGAAAGACGAAAACCACTCGCTGAACTCTCTCACTCCCTCTCGGCCCTTGGGAGAATTCCTCTCTCTCTCTCTCTCTCTCTCTCTCTCTCTCTCTCTCTCTCTCTCTCCCGCGTGAGAAAGTTATCCTTTTCCCGTTTCGGGTAGAGGAGAAGAAGAAGAGCGCAGCAGTCGCGCGCGCATTGTCCGCCCCAGAGAGCAGCTCGCGAAATTGGCCCGAAAATCCAGATGTCCACGGCGCCGTGTATTATACATGCATGTATACGCGTGCAAGGCGCTGCTCATTAGCGTATATGCACGCGAGCGCTCGGATTAACCGTGATAGCGTAACGGAGAGCGGATTGCGCGCCGGATTAGGGGATGTGAAAGTAAGCTATGTATAGTTGCCGGAAATCGCGAGGCGCGTTTTTGCTTTGGTCTGGTTTTTTTTAGGGAGGAAAAGAGGAGGGCATTGTTGCGCAAGGAGTAGTTGTAAGTAGCGAGCTGTCTGTCGGAGGATTGAATGCAGGAATGTTCTGTCTGCGAATGGCAAAAACGAGTGAGGCGTGTTTTAGTAGGTGTATTTTCACTTCCGTAATTATAATGTCCTTTAATAATATTTATAATAACAATTATTACTGAAATATTATTGCTTTTAGTATGTATTTTTCACGTATTTGCCATTCACAAACGCCAGCGTGAACCCTGCGCACTTAACATCGGCATCGCACAGTCGCGAAAACAGCCGCCGTGCATGCGTCAACATATCATTTTTAAAACCCGAGCACCGCGCGCTGAATGCTGATAATTGAATTATAAAAAAAGCAGCTGCGCGTCAAAGGAACCCCTCGTTAAAAGTATCACTCCTACGTTAACTCAGTTAACGCCTCGCTTATGCGCGTGTACAGAGGGACGTTCAAGCGAAAGTGAGTGCGAGCGAGCGAGGGAGGGATAGAGAGAGACGGACACGAAATGATATTCTCACGCGCGGCGTACATTGTCGCGCCCTTTTTTTCCTCGCTTCAAGAGATAAGAGCCGAGGAAGTCGGGGGCGCGCGCGACGCAAGAGCAATTTCTTCGAGCTTTTACGCGATTCAGTTTGTGTGTGTGAGAAAAGTTCCCGGGTATTGTTGCTGTGCCCGCGTAATGCCCGGGAATCGTATATACACGCCTAGAACCCGTAATTTCAGACCCCTCGAGACAATGACTTTGAACGTTTCACGGTATCTTGAGTATATAATATCACTTATCTGCGGCGTGCGCGCATTGCTTTCGGAGGATTATTGAGCTGTGTGAGTGTCGGTGACATAAAGTAGAAAGTCTCGGAAAATTGTATGCGTTTAACATTGTTTTACATAATCGCGGGATTATACAGGGGTATGGGTAATGCGAAATTAAGTATCGCGTTCGGCAACACGCCGAAATTGATTTTATACTCTCGTTTGAAAATTTGTATCTTTTTCGACGCAATTTTCCCCGCTGTTATTTTCGCGCGCGGTGTGCAGATTGCAGGGTTCAATTAAGACCGATATATAATGATAATAATTTTTACAATGTCCTGAGAATATAAGTCGAGGTAATTTAATGGTACATTTAAATCTAGCCAAATTGCCGTGTGCACACAGACCCGAAGTAGCATATTTACCGCGAGTTACTGCTATTTGCAACGAGGACAAAACAGCAAATCTATAACGCAAATTAGTATTTTCGGGCAAAATTTCCGCCGTTATATAAGCATACATGTATATACTGCACCGAAAATATAATTTCTAGAAAACCTTGGGAACCACCGATATAACCGCGCGATACTTTTCAAATTTGTCAAAATTGCTTTTCACGAATTTCTCTCGTATATTCATAAAATAGCCGTAAAATAATCTCGGAAGAATCGAAAATGATGCTTACTTCTTACAAACATTCCTCAGACTGAAAACGATCGTAGCCGCGTACATAAGTACCAAGGTAAATAACTTTCGTCCCCGACGCGCGAATCCGAGTCCCGGACAAATCGAGCCGGGGAGACAATTAGCCTAAATACCATCGGCCCCGTAAGGGGAAAATTTTTCATCCAGTTTTCTAAATTTCTAATTACCCTCGCGAGGCTCGCGCGAGCTCACGTATATCCGGTTTTTAGAGAGCCGTCTTGCAACACGACTATATGCGCGCTCGCTTTTTCGCCCCGTTATCTCTCACCAGCGCCTGAGATATATATACGTGTGCCCACACGCGCGTGCGCGTGTCTCTTTTTTTTCCTGCCTCGCTCGTGCAAAAATTCGATCGTGACTTTGCCAGTGTAATTTTGCGAATGTGTTTTTAGTTTGGCTGGCGAAGAAGTTGTGTAGTTTTTTTAGCTTGGGAAGTAAAGAATGTAGTTTATAAAGTTGTTGCGGTGATGTACGCGTTGTTTTTGGAACAAAGTTGGGATGGTAATGTTTGTTACCACGACGACGAGAACACTAATGCCACTTTCACATTTCTACTGCGCTTTAGTCTTCTTGAACCTCTCGTTTTACTATACCCAGGAAAAAATAGAATTGGCGTATAATTTAAAAAAATATTTATAGCTCGACATAACTTTTTAACACTCGTGATTTTCAGTCGGAAAGAGGGACTGGTTTTAAGTATACGATGATAAAGCACTGTCAAATACGATATTCATCGTGCTAATTAACGTAATAATCCATAATTTACGTGAAAGTTACTCATTAGCTCTTAAACCGACGTTTAGCCGGGTATATTTTTAAGGCAAATAGCGATTTTAAATAAGTTCAAGTCACTTTTTCCATTATCGTTAGAACATAGCGCGCTTTGTAAGCGATGTACAATTTTCGAGCTCGTACACTGGGAGGATCGTTGATGCTTAAATACCGAAACCATAGACACTTCATCGCTCGTGTTATATATATACGAGAATTTTTTTTCTCTCCCGCAGCCCATTACCAGCAGCGTAGTGTTTTCCCTTTCCTTTCTACGAAATAGTTAAAGCGCATTCCGGTAAAATCGAGTATATACACGCCGAGCTGTTGAAAATATATAGTCCGCAAGCTATGGCTCTATATAGCGATAAAAAGGTCGGGGAATTCGTAATAATTCAAAGCCCATTATTAAAAATAATTAAGCGTTGCGAAATATAAAGAGTAATGAAAAACATTCGGTTTTGCCGTTAATATAGCGAAACGAGAGTTTTCCAGAAAATCGTACAGCATTTTTTAAATATCCGTTAATGGTAACGGTAAAAATGTTTGACATACCATTCTCTCGAAAATAAGGTGTGTTCACGGCGTGCATAATAAAAGAAAAGATAAAAAAAATGCGCCTGGAAATAAAGGAAAATTTGCAGCACTGCACGGCAGTAATCCGTGTACGTAAAGTGAGCCAACAAAATACTTTATATTGTAAAAATGTTGGAACACGAAGTTTTATTGTTTCCTGTGGCTTGTATGCTCAACCAATTTTATAAAATAAATTGTTATCAAGGACGTGTTGCAGCGTGACAACAAAAAAGAATTTGTATAACATGTTTTTATTTGATTGTGCGGTTATTTCGAATTGCATGCAAAATCAAGCGACGACTAACATTTAAATTATAAACGTAATAATTCTGTATCAATTGAAAAAGCATACATGTAGATAACAATATCAGAATCTCCGGCTCAACCTATAATGGTTCGATTTTAATACAAGAAAATTGCTGTCTCAAGTAACACAATTATACCACAATCATACCAGCCACAAAATCCATCACCCACAGCTTTCCTCTAAAACGAAAACTTTCTCATATATCAATCGCACTACACACCCATACACACACACTCGCCACAATACTCTATAGCTCCTGCGCGTACGGTTAACGCCCCTGCTACTATATACACTGCAGCGTTGCTCAATGCACTCCGTATGGGCCCGGCCTCCGAAAGGGCAGTTGCGCAAGTGGCTCCCGTGCAGCACTCACACACACATAATTGCCCCGGAGTTAATTGTCCGCTCACGTCGTCGTCGCCGCGGAATACGTAAACATACATAAGCGCGTGGCGTAGAAAAAAATGACGACGGGGGGAACGCCACGCGGCGTTAATGGCCACCGTTAAGGATATTATATCTATAGCACCGAGTCGCGGATAAATAAAATATCCTTTTTTTCGCCTGTGCAGAGGAAAATGATATAATTTCGCGATTTATGTTTCTTTTTTTTCTATCTCTGGGGGTATACGATGACGGCCAGGTCGATGTATATGGGAGTATCGATGGAAACTGGTTTATGGAGCGGAGTGTGTAGAGGCTGGAAAACATTTTGCTTTAAGGAAAGGACAACTTTATTTAATGTATCGGCGAAGGAAACGCGGCTGATTAGGGTTGCGAAACTATATATCGGCGAATCGTTTAATTTGTAAGTTTCATAAAAGTGCGTCGCGCGTCAACGAAGTTTTATATATATAGGCGCGCGCTCGCGCGGGAAACTGGAAAAATAATGATTTTTTCCGAGAAATTATTTTTATATATATTATTTCGCATGACGCAAGCTGCGATCGCGACATTGATTGCTCTATAATGGCTGGCGCGCGCGGCGTTTTAATGTATTCCGGGTGAGGTTTTTCGCGAACGCGCGTATAAGGAATTTCGTTAGCCTACTTTTCTATCGTAGGAGAGGACCTGCGTTAATTTCATCTTTAATTACAGCCCCGGCTAAAAATGTTCGAAAACCTTTTATAATTGCTATTTTAGAGAATTTATAACGAAATTGCGTTATTTCCCGCAGGTTCACAAACGAGTTATTTTAATTAAAATCTATATGAAGTGTACACTTCAGCGGTTAATTAAGACGCCTGATTCTCTGAATCCTATAAGATATCTCACGAGACTGGTCGTACATAAAAAACAAAACCAAACACTTATAAGATTCCAACAGAAATAGTTTTAAAAAGTGGTGTAACCTTTCGCTCTAGAAAAACAGCCAAACGGAACCAATCAGCAATGCAAACACAAATACCCGTAATATTCACCGCCAACCTGTCATCAACCGTCACACCGCTCGTCTCTATATACCCACACACACAGAAGCGCATCGCGCGCGCCTGACACAATTCGCCAGCGCGATCGAGCGCGTCCGATCAAAGATGAAACGGCTACCGCTCGAAATTACACCTATACTGCACAGTTCGTTTATATCGCGCAGGCCGCGACGAACTCTGCAGTAGTAGTACACGCGCTGCGCGGGAAATTTCACTGGCCGCGCTGCAGCCGCGGGAGCAAACAGAGCGTAACACGCGCATTCCGTGTGTGTAAGTATTTCTATGCTGCGGTACATACATAAGCCGCTCGAGCGCGTCTTCTTCGCGCTCGGTCGTCTCGCATAATAATTATGCGCGTTTTACTTTTTCGATGAAAAACGAGTGTTCTCGATTGGCTTTGAGAGCTCATGCGCGTATGCGTATGTGAAGTTGGTGTTATTAAGGTTATAAGAGTGGAGCTCGGTTTGAGTAGGTGACGCTGAATGAGTATCGACGGTTTTAATAGTTTTTATCGAAATTATGGTCATGGTTATTTCTGGTATTTGAGATATTTTCTGGTTTAATATGACTAATCGATTTTCGAAACCCTATATACAAAATTAATACATAGCTATATACTTAAACTAATTGCCTGTACAATTAATATAAACGCTTTGAATTAATCTCCGAGAAATATCGCAGCTCGCTGTTTTTGTACAACAAGAAAAAGCTTAGAACCCCGCGGGAAACCAAAAAGCGCGCAATCAGCGGTAATTTTCAACGTAAATCGCTGAGATCTTCATCGAACCTATATATACACACACACACACACACCTCGCTACAGGTTTTTCCCGCGGGACTCGTTTCTTTTTTCTTTTTCAAATCGCTCCCATTTATATACCCGGCAGCGACAGGCTGACGGCTTTTTGAGAGAAGTTCTAGGTCATTTTCGCGGCTCTCTGCCATTCCATCACAACCTGTTTCTCTCCCTCTCTCTCTCTCTCTCTCTCTGTACACCTTTGATACACTTTGCCTCTAATTGAAAGGAAATGCTGGCACGGGGGCATTTTTCGACGAGATGGAAAACGCACGTGCGGCGCACGTCGAGCAAAAATCTCGTAGGGAGAGAGAGGGACGGGGACGTCGCGGAGTAGGCAAATTGCTCCTTCGTGCGGAGTGAGCTGCGCAATTTTACCGCGTAGTTGGCCAATCGTCATCGGCGCACTGCTACTGCTGTATATGTATATATATGTACGCGAGAGGGTATATATTTCTCTCTAAGCGCGCGCGCAGCCGTTTTCCGCCCAGCGGAGCGTGCATAAGTTATGCAGTACCTATACCTCAGCGCTCTCTGGCTTTCCTCGGTTCTTTTGCTTCCTTTTTTTGTTCCTTAGTTGTGTGGCGCAGGTTTGAGATGCTTTGAGCGCATTCGAAATGAGATGCTGGAAAGTTTTCTAGGGCTTTTTTTTTAGGTTCGAAAATAGATAAAATTGTGTGCACGGGTGCAGGTTGTTTCGCGCATAGTAGTTGGGACGGTGAAGTATTGTTGTAAAGGGGAAAACCGTGTTCTTGGTTATCTGAGAGTTTAATTTGCGATTAAAATTTTCTCCCACTTAGGAAGTGCAGGCAAAGAATTTTAATTGTATATTTAATTTTAAATATAATTTCGCAGTTTAATAATTTTAATCGCGTGAGGTATGTAATAAACATGCCAGAACGTAATTTCTCTGAATTATCTCAAGAAAAGAATTGTCACCTTCTCGCTCGCTCTGCGCTGCTCTTCCGCGTTTCGTGAATCCAGGCTAATTGTCGTCTTGCCCCGTGAGATAATTAAATGCGACGCGGAAGCAGAATTTTTTCGAAATTGTCGAAAGAACCACCGCGTGATTATCTCGGGGCGAGAGAGAGAAACGCTGTTGTATTCGAAAAGAGTATCATACTGGTTTCGCTGCGGCACACAATGAGACTAAAAAAAAAATCTCGTTTTCGCGCGCATAAACTGAAATTGTTCCCGTGATGGTGACAATATAAACGCGTCGGCAATAAAACACTTTCACGCGATATAGAGAGTGAGTTTAATGCCTTTTTTCACCCAGTTCCAGCAAATCGGTGACAGCTGTAGAGATTGCGTCTTTATTTATACGCATAGAAATTAAGCGACGCGTTTATAAGCTGTCTCGATAGAAAAACAAACTGAAAGTATCGTTCTTCTATCGCATCGCTATTAGATAAAAACTATTTCTGCTGGTATTTTTAATCGTTTATTGAGCAACGTCGCGAGCCCATTGCGTATTCCTGAAAACGTCTTTTTTTTTTTATTCTCTTCCACCGCTAATGACATGTAAATCAATACTGCACATTATTATACTGAAAACTAGTTGAGCATTTTTCTATATGATTCCAGTTATTAATATTAACACTCTCATTTTTCCAGACGTCAAACCTGTATAAGCCCGATATAAAACATAATAATTATCGCACGCAGGCCGCACGGCATACATATATATACACACGCGCGCAACATAAATACACGTGGGAACACAGCCAATAAAGGAAAAAAAACAACATAATCATAATTATGGTTACGCAACACACTTGTCACGTCAAATTTCCCGATAAGAATAATCACCCAAATTCGCCTCCTATAAGTAGATAGATATGTAATAATCCAATTACAATTACACAGCCGTGAAACACCAAAGCGCGCGCGCGTTTATACGCCGCGGCTTATTATATTTTTATTCGATTTCCATCGGTCATTTTGGATCGACTCACCGCGGCGTGAATCGTCCGATCGGCCCGCATTGTAAACACAACGACTCGCGCCGCAGATGTTATCTTAATTGCTCGCGCGCGAGGAAAGTCGATGACTGTTGGCTTTTTCGCGCGTATATATAATAGAAAGTCTCGCGCGCGGCGACTTTGCTGTGCGCTGCGGCGCATTGTAATCGCGGCTTTTTGTTTATTTTCGCCGCGTGTTTACTTTCACGGGGAAAAATGCGCGGCGCGTGTGTTGTACCTGACACGCGCGCGTGTAGATCACTCGGGGCGAAAGGAAGTGCTGAAGATGTGTTAATTTTAACTGCGAGTGAATTCATTGAATGTGAGAGGTATTGCAAGTATTCGTTCAATTTTACGTTATACCCTTATTATTGCGATTTAATTGAACAGGCAAATTAATGCTTGTATTTTTTTATTTTATTTTAATTAAATGTTAAATTTCTGGTTGTAGCAGCTATACATAATTAATTAAGCAAGCATTACTTTCGTGTCGCCAAAGGCCTGCGTATATATTAAATGCCTAAGTATATATGAGTCGCCAAAAAATTACTTACGTAAGTATATATAGGCGCAAAAAAGGCGTTTCGAATTCATAAAAATCTATTTCAGGTTTACGACACCTAATCAATCATAATCAATCGATATTCTGATGCAAGAGTATATAACAAACGGTTTAGGAATAATTTAACGTGTACATAATGCAAAAGTTTAACAAGCTGCGCTACATGCACATAATAGTTTATTGGGTGCAATTTGTCTTCGATCTTGGCAACATTTTTTGTTTTATGCTTCACTTAAGCGAAAAGAGAAAAACCGAGTGTTTAAAAGATCGTATTTTTAGTTCAGGTACGTTGATTAGTTTTTCAGGGCAAATCCTATCACTATAAAATATAAAGGCCATTAAAAGATATATTATTCAGCTCGCTGTGTACAAACATCTTAACGATGACGATAATAAAATACAGCTCTCTTATTTACGATTTGCAGAGTCACGAATTAAAATTGCAAGCGTGACAAAGTACATAGTCCACATAAAAAAAAAGCTTTAGCTCTTTTCTATATACGTCTGCTGTGTTTATTAGTGCTAATTTCTAAAATCCCATTCCAGAAACGGGTGAAAATCTAAACTGCAAATATTCGTCAAATAAAATCCATAGAATTGTGCCACATCTCTACAAGATGCGCTTCAACTTTCTAAAAATTACGCTATTTTATAAAAATCTCCTTCATGTATCCGTATACGTAGTTCATTCCACAAGCGCCCCTTAATACCCACGCAAAAACCTTCCTAATCGCTCGACAATTTATTAATCGCTCTCGATACAGTCCCGCAAAAGGCCGCTCACGCAGATGCATCGCCGAGCGGGCAAAAAACGTGCACGCACATATACGCGCAATCGTAAATAACGAAGATTGGCTCTCGCATATTATAGACGTGTGTACAGTCTCGGGGCGACTTTCCTATGCAATAAAAGTCGTAATTGCGAAGGCGAAAAGCGCGCGAGCGCGTATATCACGGCCGCGGTGACAGTGGCCGACGATAAAACTAATGCGAACGCGACTACCGGGCTTTGCTCTATAGGCGAGGTTGCGTCGATGTTTTGCTGTTGTTCGTGGACTTTTTTTTGTAGCCTTAGGGTTTTTTTTTGTGTGTGAGAGTCGAGGTCTCTTGTATACCGCACAGAGTTGTGTGTATACAAGCTAAATGGTTATCGATTTGAGATAGTTACACGTGGGATTACCGAGTTTTGTAGCGTGTTTATCGACTTGAGGAATATATGAAAATATAGGTTGAAGCAATTTATTTGTTTTATAATAATTTAATATTCAAATATAGCATAATCAAGTATACTCTGTGTATTAATTAAACTCTGATATCTCTCTGACACTTGCGCCATATTCCAATTAAATATTACGAAAAATTCCGCAGCATTAATCACTGCAAACGCCGATAACACAAATATATCGACATATTAAATTCCTTGTTCGAGAAAAAGAATCGCAATCTCGCTCGCGTGTACTAATATCGACGACCACGACGACTTCGCAACGGCGCTCTGCTCTTGTACAATTCGTCGATTGGAAAATTTCGCGCGCGTTGCAAAATATGATCGAACGCTTATATATACAGCGCAGAGCTGACGCCAGAAAAGTTCGCGACGATGCGGAGGGCCGATAAGGTATGCGTCTATACGTTTGAGCGGTCGGTATAATTGAGAACGATTGCCGAAATCAATTTCGCGTGTGTAACGCGAAATTGCGGCGCGATCGGAGCCGCTGATTAATTTTTCGTATATATACACGAACGCGCAGAATTGCGGGTTAGTTGCCGTGAAATCAGAAATAGGCGAATGGAACTGCTGATTGATCACTGCGGGCTTATCGCTTTATAATTCGTCTGAAATTTTCCGAGTGAAATGTGATGATGACGGACGCAGAAGTAATTTATGCGCAGCGTTTACCGTTTTTACTTCGGTATATAAAAATTCTTTAAACGCCGACATACACACAGGCGTCGATGTCATCGCATTTTCACCAAAAATCCTCTTCCTCTTTCATAACAAAAGAGCCGAGCACAACTCATTTGCAACCGCATTCGAAAGGACGACTCTCTTCCACCGCACAGACACACACGCGCAACAGAATGTACCGTGCGACGCGAAACAACGAAAAAAAAGAGAGGAATTTCGATTTTACAAGTGCTTTTTACGAGCTTACGTATATACGTCATGCGCACCGCAACGCGAGCGCGTTGAACCCGCGCGCAGAAATTCCAGCTAAGAGGATCAACTCTCCTGCTCGCATAATATGAGCCGGTGTATGTGTGTATATATATATTCCGAATACGTCGCGGAGGAAGTGAATTTCGTATGCCGCGGACGGGGGCAGAAAAAAGGAGTGAGTCGGCCTCGCTTCATTAAAGTCGCTGTCGCTTTCGCAAAAACGCGTAACTCGCTATGCCGCCGCCGCCAGCGCGCGCGGAATCCCCAAGTGTCGGCGGACGTGTGCGTTTCTTACGTTTGTCGTCGCATCTCATTGTCGTTGTTGCCGGCGGCTTTTGTTTTTTTTTTTTTTTTTTTTTTTTTTTTTTTTTTTTTTTTTTTCTTTTTTTTTTTTTTTTTTTTTTTTTGTTTTTTTTTTTTTTTTTTTTTTTTTTT
>JAPYZP010003050.1:0-12427 GCA_030522985.1 Torymus sinensis
TGTTAGATAAACAATACATAGAAAGCTTGATATTTTCATATATTTGAAGAAAATGTTCATTCACTGGTGCCTGTTCCACCACTGGTGAAGTCACCCTATTCGTTGATTTTTAATTCATCGCATATGGAAATACTATATTAGGATCTTTTTCTAAGAAGATTAGTAGATGAATGATTAATGCCGCAAGGAATCGGTGGGGATATATATTTGGTCGAAAGTGGATGTTATGATAACGGAAATCGATGAGGAATGAATATTTACAGATTTTATTTATTTTTTTTTTACGCATGTTCACGTCAAAGCCCAGCGGATTTATTTAATCAAGAATAATAACCAACATATTTTCGGCTAGCCGGTGTTATCGTGGATAAATACTTTCGTCATAATGGATCGCAGCCATTAAAACAAGGGGGGGGGGGACAGTGCGGGTGAGCGGTAGAAACATACTTTAATATGTTATGAGATAGAATATCGTGCCGTTTCGATTATTCATCAACGTAATCAAAATAGAAATGGCATGGCAATATCACAGGTGTAATCGTATATTTTATGAATAAACAATAATTTATCAAACATTGACGTTCATGTCCAATCAACATTTGTGCAGGATCCGGTTAAACATTGATGGAGATTCAAGTAACGAAAGCACTCAAACATAGTTCACAAATTGTCAACAAATTGGCTGGAATTATAATCAAGAGGAAAAATTAACCACACCCAAACCATACACTTGATTAAACGAACATCGCGCTATCGTGCAATCCTCCAAACCAAAGTCACCAATGTCCACGAATATCTCTAAAACAAAACTCTGAACCAGATTCTCTGCGTCTCGCTGTTATAGACACGGTCCTTCTCTCTCTCTCTGAAAAAAAAAATCTCGACAAACATCCTGCACCACCGCCGGGCGATTTTCGACATCGACTCTCCCTCGCTCCCTGGTCTCTCTACACCATCGGCTGCGCGCACACTGGCGCTGCTAACTCGCGTAACACACGGCGCAACTCTATAAGCCCTATATACCTATATACGGGCAAGCTGCCTAACAAGCTTCGTTGGCCCCCTCCGGCGGCTTAAAACTGCCGCGCTAAAGCATTTAGAGCGCTAGCCCGATACTGGAAAGACTAGACACTCGCGACTGTGGCTGCGACATTTTTTCGACAAAGCGTGAGAACGAGGAGAGAGAGTGAGAGGGGGAGAGAAGCGAGTGAGAGGAAGAGAGTATAGGCGTCTGAATTATTGCGATTATGCGACGTGGATTAGGAGGTGCGCAATAGTAGGGGTGGCGCGGTGGTGCGGGGCACCCTTTGTCAAAGGTTCTGGCACGGTGCCCGCTCGCCGCATAATGAAGCGCCGCTGTGTAATGGCGCGCGCGTGTATATGTGTGGATGTACGTGTGTATGTATGTAGGGTGTATCGGGGCTCGGTGCGATGTGGAGACAAGGCGAGATTTTATGAAAATGGGGTCTTGCCGGTGAAGAGTGGAGATAATAAGGTGAGCTTTGTCGCTGCTGTTCGTAATAGAGGTTATTTTCTTGGCTCGCTCGGCTGGCGAAGTGGGGTTGTCGTAATAGTTTTGTAGGTGTTAAATGTGGATGATGACTCTGGGACGTGATGGCGAGATTCGCAGACAGATTTTGCTGGATGCCTATTGTGGACCGCGAATTAACGTGATTAGTTATGTATTACTAGAAAATACTCGTTCGATCGGTTCGAAGTGACTTTTTGTTGAAAAACAAAAATTTTAATTTATTGGTTATGATTTGTGCATGGGTACGCAGTGACAATATTATTAATTTCTTTTTTTATTTCTCCTTATTCTCAATACATCTTTCGCCTCTCAGCTTTTCCGTTACACATAAACTTCTAATAATTATTATGAAATTAAATATTAGCCCGTCCCCTCTCTCCCCTATTCTTGGGCTGTTTAATAATTGTATTTCTAATATTTTGAAAAAACTGCGTGTTCGATGGACTTCATTTTACAAATAAAAGCTCATTATGTTGAACACTAAAGGGCTTTACTCCTAATCTCAACGTGAATTCAATTTATAAAAAGTTATTGGTACTCTCTAAATTTGAATAAGTGAACAGTTTTTTCACTTATAAATAAGTAACAATTTCACTTATTCTACAAGTGAGAATGTTTTTTCATTTATAAATAAGATAAAATTTCACTTTTCATCAAGGGAAAATTTATTTAAGGTGGCTCCAGCGGTCTAGTTGACCTAAAGCTATGAACATGTTTTACAAAGAATCATTTACACATCCCAATCTGAAAACTGATATGACAAAAAAAGGGGCCTTAAGGTAACGGAAAACATTTTTGTTAGAGAATTTCCAAATTTCAAAAGTAGATTTTGTCCATTAAAAGAAAAATTGAATAAAAAATATTAATCTTTTTTGTTTTTCATTCAATTTTAATTCTCAAGGTCTCATTTTCTTCCTTGTTCAAATTCAATGCGAGCTATCGAAATCAAAATTGAAAATTTTCTAAAACCTGCAAAGTTATATGTAATTATTTGTAGATTTGTCACTGAATTTTATAAACATGTATTTTATAAATGTAAATAATAAAAGCATCTTTAGGATTATAAAATTTTTTGCAAAAAATTTTAATAATACTTTTTGTAGCTAAGGCGTCAATTCTACTCCCGTGACGCAAGCAATATTTATTGATAGAGTGGGTATATCTTGAACATGCCCCATAAGTCAAATGAACTTGTTTAGTAAACAGCTAAAATTAAATAAAACAATAAATGCCATTAAAATTTTATTCGTAAATTTTATAAGTAAAAATAATATTACCTTTAAAATATGTTTTTGGTACGTTGTACAATATTCTTCAATCTTGCTGGTCTGGTAAAAGAATATTGTCACGGTGCTGAGTAAAGAGTCGAGTGCTTTATGGACCGATATAAGTTAAACGAACCTTCTATATTCAAGTTTCACGAACAGTGAGAACAGTAGAATTGGTTATTCATTCGTTCCGCGCATCTATGTATAAAATATTCAATCGTATTAAGAGACATACTTTTGTTAACTTTTTATTGTCTTTATTCCTACACCCGTCAATATATCAAAAATGTACATCCACAAAAATCCTTTATTCTTCAAACATCCAGAACACACATAATATATGTAGAGGATAGGATGTATAGTGTCTTCTCTAGCTTTCAAGCCGCTTATTAAGGACCGCTGGCCAATATTTTTGCTGCTCTATATTAATCGCGCTCGTGTACGTCATCAGGCGGTCTCTTATCGCTCGCCACGACCGCGATAAACAAGGTTGCAGCGCGCGCGCTCGGCTTTTTCGCCTCGGCCGTCAAATGAAAATATCGTCGCGGAGCATGACGAATTGCACGGCCGCGAGGAAATTAAACTCCGAAAAAAGAGGCCGTGAGAGAGAGAGAGCGTAAAGAAAGCCGGAAGATAAATGAGGACGAGCGGCCGCCGGGAAATAAAAGACCGCGACTACACGTGTATGTATACGTATATATGTATATATATGTACACGAGAGAGAAAGAGAAGAGCATTCATTTGCAGTCCTTCATTTTCCGAGAAGAGAGAAGAGGGGAGAGGAGGAGAGAGAGAGAAAGGGATCGAGTTACGAGGTAGCAGCAGCAGCAGCAGCAGCGGCGGCGGCGGCGTCGGCAACGCCTTAGAGGAGAAAGCTCTCGAGCGGTAATAAATGGCGAGCGTTTTCACCTGCGCAGGAAAGCTCAAAGGAGAAGAGAGATTCCTCCGGGGAGAAAATTAGCTGGCGCTCGTAATCGATGGCCTAATGAATAATCTTGAAAAAATCGAGCTGCACATGAAAGAGAAAAAGAGATGCTCACGCTCGATAACTCCCGGCTCCCCTGTGCCCTTTAAAAAAATCTCCGGCCAAAGGTCTGGTATAGTGTAGTTCCAGGTAATTACAAAATCAGATCCATTTTTCGAGAAAAATCAGTATATCAAATCGCGTTACAATTGCATGCTGGTTATATCAAACAAAACCGTTCGAATTGGAAAACTGACTCAAAAAAACAAAACCAAGAATTTATTTCTAGAATTGTTATTTACTACTTATTTATTAATATTCTTTTCCTCTTATGGCTTCACACGCTTCAAACAAAATCAATCCCGTACGATTCTCACGAATGCGGTATTGCAACGATACTTTGCTACCGTTAGTTGTCCAGGAGTCAAAAGATCTAACAACAATCAAAAGGTTTAGCATTTCTCATTAAAATCGCTTTCTAGAACAAAAAGTCTCGGATTGCGTCTGCAAATCCTTTAATAGAAAATTATACTCTTCCGCTTTCTCAATAAGGAATGAAATAAACTATTCATCTTGCAAGAATAAAAGATGAACTATTACCAAACCCTCATATTCAATTACACAAAACTTTGTAATATGCACGAAACCAAACCCCTCAGCCCCATCCCCTTATAAAAATTCAATCGACTCCTCCCCCATTCTCCCCCTCCCTCTCTCTCCATTTCTCCCCACAAAGGCGTGCGCACAGCACCTCAGCTTTGGAACGTAAGACGGCTCCTTCGCTTCCGGCGTCAAAAAATCATGGCCTCACCACCTCGCCTCTCTCTCTCTCTCTCTCTCTCTCTTCCTCTCTCTCTGATCCCGGAGCTTTATGATAAAGCGACGGGCGTGTGCGCGCGCTCTCGGTGGCACAAAGCGACCTAAGTCGCGCTTTGGCCCAAGTGTCGCTCGCTCGCTCTCGCTAGTCTAGCTACCGCGCGCGAAACTCGATAGCCGTTGGCGCGCGCGGGGAGGTGGTTGGGCTCACTCGACAAAGGCGGCCGAGCGGAAATCCGGCCTCGACAGTATATTTATTCTGGCGCGGCCAGATCCCGGCTTTCGCCGGATTAAGCCGATAGTTCGGATTGACCTCCCACCCCCCTCTCCCTCTGTTCTGCCGCCGAGGCGTTCGCTCGGTTTTTTTTTAGAAGGACGACGACTACTACTACTAGTGCGCTATACCCACCCGCCCCTCTCGACGTACACTTGTTTGCCAACCGAGTTTGAAAGAAGGCAAGGGGAGGATGTGTGTGTATGTGTGTGTGTATTTGGGCGAATTTCTCGAGATGAGATAAGGCGAGGAGGGGTTTTCATTGCTGTGTAAATGCGGGGAGGTGATCGGGGTTATTGGAAACGAATATTGTCTGGCGAGCTGTAAAAAGGGTTGAGATTCGTGAACCTGTAATCACGTTCTTGATTGCTGTTAATAACTAGTCCACCGTTTATAACCAAATTATTTATTATTCAACTATAACGTTAGGCATAAAATCTTGTCAAACCACCAAAATTACCGAAAAGATGTTACGCGTGCGATAGTGTGTTACCTGCACGCCGTAACATAAAGCAAATATTTAAAAACTTAGTATGTATATTTTGTAAAAGGCAAAGACTCAACTTCTTCGCCGTTTGTTCTTTCAAACATCTAAAAATCAACTATGCAGACATCTCACTCATATACATGACCTAAACAGTTACCTCGAAAAAAAGATTTTACATACAGCTATAATATGAACTATAATCAAAATGCACAGTTGACTTCTCTTTTCCATCTCCATATTCGAGTTTTCGAAAGGACCACTTTCGGTCCAGGCTCAAAAAGGCGAATGTGGTATTTTCGACCCGGGTATGACGAAAAATAGTATACTTACCACGGGAAAAAAATTGTCCAGCTCACAGTTCGGCTCGGGTTTCCATTTAAACGGGCTGTGGGCTGTCCCAGTTTTTTCCTACCTATATAGGTGCGTAATATATATTATTTCCACATACCCGGGCCGAAAATACCACATTCGCGTTTTTGAGCCGGGAGTGAAAGTGGTACTTTCGGCCAGGATATGGTGAATAATAATTTTACGTCCGAAAGCTTGTAAACTTAATCACAATCCATTTTCCCTTTCCCCGACCAACTACTTACTACACGGTTACAACATTTTTTTTTCTTCCTCCTCCCGAGATTAACGTTGCCACCGCGAATGACCGTATAACTTCCCTAATTTCCAGAACACGAAGCCTCCCATTCCGCAGGGGCAATAGCACCGAGGCCTATACTCTCAAAACAGCCGGTATAAAAATGCAATAAAAAAAGGGAGGGGGGGAGTAAGCGACTTCTCGTATAATAGCGACGCATCGCGTGCGCAAAGAAAGAGCCCGCAGATATTCACCTGGTCGTCCGTCGTAATACACGCGGAACAATAGAGCTAGCGCCTCCCCGGCGCGCAGTCGCGTGTTTATAACCATCGGAGCGAGGACAGGTAGGCGTGTATATATATACGCCGTGAATTTCGATTCAGCTTTATACGATCCTACTCCCCGAACTTTTGGCTATATACGCATATATATATAAATATATATATATATACGCGGGCGCGCGCTTGACACGAATCCAAAAGCCCTAAAATTTAACGCGTCGTATCCCGCGCGACGATTTCCGCCGGATCGATTTCGGCTTGCGGTTACTGCGGCTGCAAGGAAGCCTCCTCCTCCTCCCCCGCGCTCCAGTCGCGTGACGCATTAACGACAATATTGTGGAAATTAACTTCTCTCTCGGGCACACCGCGGTATACGCGACTTGTTTAAATATACACGGCGCGGGCGGACGTTCAATCGCTATGGTTGCGGGACGGTGTGGCTGATTCGTTTATGGACCGGCGCAGGAAAAGGGGTAATGGAATACAAGCGGTCGATGGGGTTAGTCATTTTGGAGCAGGGGCTGAGTTGTCGCCGGTGCGTGTGGATATGACAGGGTGAAAAATTGAGGGTTGAGAAATTATTGTTTTTTTTTTTCGTGGTGGCAGTGGATCGCGTCAGTTGTAATCGCGTTGAATGAGTTGACTACTGGGAATTGAAGTGCTTTTGTGACAAGCTTAATATTGGTGAAACGGATTGTCGTAGATTTCAGACTATTTAAAAATATTTAGAAAGACGTTGTTGAACTCAGCCACGATCAAATCTGTGGCTTCCAGGATTAACCACATATCTCCATTTTTCATGATTTCAAGTAAATCAAGACAAATGAGTTTAAATGAGTTTTATTTAATTTATAAGACTGTAAGACCGATTGAAAAATTCTTATCAATGAAATGAGTTTAAATGCAATACTGCATCTATGAATACTAAATAGCGTTCATATCTTAGAAAACGACTTTCACTTATATGGTTTTTTCGGGAATGAAAAGAAAAATTGAGTACCGTTTAAAATTCATTTTGTAAAGAATAATGAACGTTTATGGGTTCACCCCGACAATTTTATTATGGGGTAAAATCGAATAAGTACTTTCGTAAATTTCTATAATAACATTTTTTATAATATTTTGTTAAGCAACCAAGTCCACTTTCAGTTACCTGAATGTAAACTAAACACCATTCTAGTTTTAAATTTTATTATTATTTTGTTATCTATTTTTAATAAACAATTTCCAAAAAGTATCTGGTTTTACCCCAGTCTCCCCTACTCATCTAGGCACATCGTACTGATTAAAAAGGAGAGCTCGCTCTCTTTCGCCTGCATGGGCCACTCCGCAAGTCACCAGGCCCTCTCCTGCGACTCGACGAACGTCTAGAATTTGCACACCAATACGTGAACCAGAAGGGGTCCTTCAAGCTGTATCAAGAAATCCATTGTACGACGGAAGGCCGCAAGAATGACCAATAGGCTGGGCGACAACGACAGAGGCGAGAGTGAGCCGTCCTGGGCGGGAGAGCCCAGCATGACCGAATATAATAAAAAAAAAAACTGCGCATTTTTTTATAATATATAATGTGCGATATGGTGACTAACTCTATATTGTGATGACATACTTGATCAGGCCAAGTTATTATGTTGTCTCGAATTTTGTATTTGTTAAATAAATAAATTTCGATTTTATATTATTATAAGTAACTCATCTTGATAATGAATTTTTAATAAATAATGTATTATAAAGTGTGAAAAGAAAAAGAGATTAAAGTTTGTAGTCGCGTCTGGTATTTAGCATCCGCGCCGCATTCCTCGAGGGCTTAATGACGTCATGCATAATAACTTAGAATATTTGTATACAAGTTATACAATGCTTGTTATACACTGAAAAAAAGATATCTTAGCAGCAAGTAGAATTCACTTGATCCAAGAGGAAAATAATTTTGTTTTATGACACTAGTAGCGATTTTTTTGGATCAAGAATAAAATCTACTTCGAGTCCATCAACTTGCCACAAGCGGATTGTTACTTAATTTAAGTATCAGTATATTAATAAACGGAAGATAATTTTGCATTGTTGAAACTGAATATTCTTAGGACAAGAGGAAATCCATTATATTTAATAATCATTTTGCTTGATTAAAATACTTATATTCTTAATACAAGAAGAAATATCATCGGAGGAGCTACTTTGTAATATATATTGAATTTCAGCGAATTCAGGTAACATGTTGGAGTTTTGATACAATAAGAAAAGTCCTGGTTTGTAGGTCCAAACATTTTTCTTAAACCATTTCAATGTGTACTGAGTGGATTTTATATACTTGCACTCACAAGGAGATGATCAGAGGTGCGGGTCCTGGATTTGGCTAAAACTGCAGGAGATACTTCTTTATGTCAAATAATGAGACACGTGTCTCCGGGTTTTTGTGAATGGACCTTTTTTTTCGAGATTCAAGCTATTTTATAAGAAAAATTTTCGATAAAAATAGGGTTTCTTTCTTTAGTAATAGTTTCTTGAATATTCCAGTCATATAAATGGTCTAAAGAGCTTATAAAAGAAGGCAAAAAAAGCTTTAATTTAAGCTGTGTTTCGTTAAAAAATTTTGAATTTAAGAAAAGTTATAGGCTATTAAAAATAGAGTAAGAAAATCACTAAAAATTCTTATTTTTTTGAAGCATTTAACCGGTGGTATTTTAAGCTATCTTCTTACTCTATGTTTAATAGCCCATAAATTTTTTTAAATCGACATTTTTTAATAAAACATAGCTTAAATTAAAGCTTTTTTTGCCTTCTTTTATATACTCTTTAGACTATTTATATAACTGGAATATTCAAAAAGCTATTACTAAAGAAAGAAACCACATTTTTATCAAAAATTGTTCATTTTAGACACAAAATAGCTTGAATCTCGGTAAAAAAGGCCCATTCACAAAAATCCCGAGACACGTGTCTCATTATTTGACATAAAGAAGTATCTCCTGCAGTTTTAGCCAAATCCTTGTCAGTGGATTGTTGTTAACAATGAAAAAATCTAAGCTTAAAACAAAAAAAAATCATGTTATATCAAAAAAAATTTGGAACGCATGACAAGATGAAATCTATTTGTAATTAGTAGATTTCTCTTCGTTGCAGGAATAATTATGTTTTTTACAAATGCAACTATTATTGAAGAAAAAGAAATTTCTACTCAAATGGAGAAGTCGATAATTTTGCAGGAAGTCTCGGTATACTAGCTGTTAGTAGATTTTGTTTAATAGAAATAGGTGTTTCTCAAGTGGACTATTCTACTTGCTTCCATTATCCATATCATTATTCCAGGAAGCCACAGAAATACACTGCAATCTGCAATCCTGTAAAGGCTCAAGGCGATATTCGAAGAAGTCTGAAAACAGTTATATGGGAAAACTTTCAAATTTTACCCCTGATATCGAAAATTTAATTCTAGATGTGTTGGAATATCAACTCGAAAATCATCAAGGAGGTACAATATTTTATTTTGGAAGATATTAATGTTATGACTTTGCATATTATACGATGACTCTTTTACTAACAGTGAATTGGGGTCATCGGAAAAAATTGTTAAAGCATTCTTTTGTTAGGTATTGGAATGATATGGAATGAATAGTAATAATGGAACAGAAAATAGCCGATCAGTATGTAATTTCACATTAAGTATACTATGCCTATATAATATGTTAAAATAAACCAGAGCTAAAGAGTCTCAGCTTTGTTACTACAATGGAGAAAATCTCCTTTACAAAGCCGCATTGAAATAACATTTGAAACCATTTATCAAACTGCCTCCAATAATTCACCATGACCCAGGCTTATTTGACAACCCGTCAGTTTCGACCGAGATGCTTTTATTGCTCAAACCGCGGCGATGAAATAATTAAATCATCACTTTGCTCGGCGCAAAGGAGATTTCACAGTAGCGAAAGTATCAACAGTGGCGAGCGACGGCTCTCACAACACACACGCACGCGGCACAAGTAGGTATAAAAGCGATAAAACGCCCAACAGGCTTTTAATTGGCAAGGAGGCAGTAGCTGCACGTTGCGGAGTCGCCGTCATTATCGACATGCGTGCCGCTGCACTTGTCGCCTTTGCGGCGCTAGCCATCGCCGACGCCTTGGCGGCCGACGGGGGTGAGTCAACGGTTTATTTGTTTGTCCTCATTATAGTTTGTATAGTAATGAGGGATAAGAAGTCGCAATGGGACAAGGTAGAACATGAAATTCGTTGAGAGAGAATATAAATTCATAATTTTTGTCATTAATTTATCAATTTGGTTTCTTAGACAATACTCGTTCTCATTTTTGAGGGCTCAGCGAGTTTTTATATGGCGACTTTTCTATTATGCGTCATACTTTTTATAATTAACATTTTGGAATATCTTAAACTACCAACAGTAATAGTATATTGAAGATAATAACAATTATTTTATTTTTTTGCAGGTCAATCTCAAGATCTGTGTGCTATGCCTATACCCCAGCATGGTATAATTATAGAAGATGATAAAGATTAAATAGCAATTAATTGTGTAACATAAAATTCGAGACATGATATTAAATGCATGGCGAATTTCTTTTATAAAAATAAATAATTAGTTCTAAAGTAGAAACGTTAATATAAGTATCTAATTCCTCACTGAGTTCATTATTTTGTATATATGTGTATAGACTTCTACGACTCTGTACACTGGTGTGTGCCGAACGCAAAATTTTATAATAATTGCAACTTTTGTCGATGCAACGCCAATGGTAAAGCTGCTGCCTGTACCGATATGGTCTGCCCACCACGAGATAAAAAGAGGATTGGTAAGAATGAATAGATAGGGAACATAAATCTGAAATTTAACAAGTTAATTTATTCACAATTCACTGCAGTATAATTATAATATAAGTGTTTATATTGTATAACGAGAATTTTCAAAGACAGGCTTTCATATAATATTTTCGTTAAATTGATTGTATGTAAAATGACTGGAAAATAGAATTAAAGCTTTACCAAAAAATTTTAAATAAATCCAAAAATATCTATATTTGTACTTATAATATATAATAACGTATTACGAATAAGTAATTATTTTTCTTTCTCTAGAAATGTATCCATTTAGAAAAAAGGTCACTTACAATCATTCCCAAATTTGTATAGCTTTTTCTTCATAACAAAAGCTTTATTCAAGGCCTGGTAGATCAATGTGCCATGAAAAATAGCCCAGATATAAGAGTTTTTTATTATCTAAATCTCCAAGGAAACTTTTTAGTTCTGGAATATTATGGTCTTTGAAAATATTCGGATGATTGAGTTTCATTGTTGTGACTATTCGCTTATATTTAATCATAAATATTAGTAAATAATAAGGACAATTTCAATTACGGTCAATTCAAATCATCTTATGAATTGTAAAAAATTTTTTAAAGAAAATAAAATAGCACTCTACCATTACGGTATTCAGAGTTTTTTTCCTAAACAGTTTCTCTGCAAGTAAACATTCTAATTCAACCTCACTTCTTAGATTATTTCCATGAGATGAAACCAAAGGGCCACCGTCCATTATGCGAGCCCCTTACAGGATTTGTAGGGGATTTTTGCAATAGATGTTCTTGCGCCGAGGATGGAACAGTAGCGGGTTGCACCAACATTAATTGTCGTCTCTTTCTGATGACCTCGGAGTGCAGCGACTTGGTAGTTCATCCGCATCACGGTAAGATCAGTGTAGTTCTCCGACGTTGAGGTTATTCAATGACAGTACAACGATACACCATTAATCGACAGATTTCTTCGACGAGACGGGCGAGTGCATACCTGGAGCTACGTTCTTGAATCACTGCAGAGTGTGTCAATGCTCGGAAAACGGCAGATCTGCAATTTGTGATGTAGGATACAAGTGCGATCGCAAAAATAATCGTATTGGTGAGTATCTCGACTATAAAGAAATACGTGAAACTGCTAAATATTTTAGTTTGTAATTTGTTTATTGTCTGGCCCCCGTGCACGAAATCACGGATTTGAGGTTCTAGTCTAGTGCTTTGACCACTGAGCTAATGTCGCGATTTTCTTCTTATCAATATGCTGACGTATCAGAGCTCGGATGAACAGTATAAGAGCTGAGCCCCTGGTATAAGATAACTCTGGCTAATTCTTACATTACGGTAAAGCTTAATTTTCCGAATCGTTTTCACTTGTTTACAAGAGAATAATTAAGTGTACAGTAAGCCAGTT
>JAPYZP010003051.1:0-12735 GCA_030522985.1 Torymus sinensis
CTCCGCGCTCGAGTGCAAGTTTATTCAAACTCGATTAAGGCGAGCTGCGAGATTGATCTTGAATTATATAATTTATTCTATTTTTATAAAGCGCGCGTCGTCCTCCGACAATAATATCTTTTTAAATATAAGAACGCTTTTATGAGAAAAACAAAAGTTATGCCTTCATTTATATATCCAAACATTTATTTAATAAAGAATTTTGTTTTTAAAACCTTCAAGCTTGCATTATTGAAAGTACTCCTTTTTTTAAACTAAAAAAAACCATCACGTATAATATTATCATGATACAGAATTCGTATGCGATATCATTCAACATTATATACACTTTCAATGAAATTCAAAAGCAGCAAGTCAATTAATCACTCCTCTCGCGCTTAATGACTACTTAATTATTAATCAACCAGGATTACGATCACAAGCTGTCACCTACATACCAGCTCATCATCTACAAATCAAATGATAATCCTCATTAAAAATTTCTCTCGATCCTTCACACATCACACCACTACCTATACCTACTTTTTATATCATTACAATTTCGGCCAAGCACGAGAGATCGCGCGTGCGGCCGGAGGTCCCTCGCTGCAGACTATACGGAGACCGAGCGCTGCAGCCCAGGCGAGAGAGTGAGAGAGCACAGGCGAAAGAGAGAGAGAGGCAAGTAGAACCAGTCCTCGTCAGAGCGATCGCTGCTGCCGCTGCTGGTAGTAAATCATCTCGTCGCTGAAGATCCTGCGGCGCAGGGTAAGTAGAAAAAGGCCTCGTCGCACTGTACCACCGCCGTCGTTGGCAGCATCAGCTGCACTTCACTCGCGGCCATCGTCGTCATCTCACTCGCGCCGATCTCGCGCCCGAGACGCAGGAACCGATCCGAAATATCACCATCCGCCCTGTGCGTAAGTATAAGCCGCGATCTCTCGCGCAGTGCGTGTATGTATTACGCAGCCCGCGCACGAATATGTATATAGATGTAAGTATATCCAGCGACGAAAATTCCGGAGATCGGTCCTGCGATGGGTACCACACACGCGCACCGACTGAGAGCCAGAGAGAAGAAGTCGTTGGTATATACTATACAAGCACAGCAAGTGTCTCTGTGTGTGTGTGTGCAGCGGCGTTGCTGCTGCGTCAGCGCCGCCTGCTCTCTGCGGCCTGCGGGACTTAAGGCCGTGCGGTCAGCCTCGCCACTGACGTATAGAACGCGGCGAGCCAAGCGACCGGCCGACCTGTACATGTGTGTGAGTATGTGCACGAGCTGGGCCCCGAGGTGTGGGTATATAAGAAGAGAGGAGGAGAGAGAAAGAGCGAGGGAGTGAAAGGAGCAGCTCGGTGGCGGCACGCGGTTTCGGCCGCGGGTTGTGCTGGAGACTTATGTAGGGATAGGTGAGTAAGTGATGTGAGGGGGATGTATGGGGGTGGGTGGTATTGTGCGAATGTAGAGAGAGAGGGGGCGATGAGGGAAGGGTTAAAGTTATCAAGGAGGGGAGAGCGCGCACGTGCATTGTAAGTAAGTCTTGATAAACAGTTCTTGAAGTTGAGGCAGGAATGTGTGCAGCGGTGGGTTTCGCGAAATCAGAGGGTACCTGGTAGGGTAGTGTTACTGTACTGAAATGTAGGTGTTGGAAGGTCGATGGGAATGTTTTTTTTTTCATCAATGGAAGTAAGGATAAAAGGATTGAACGTACTAAGTTGAGGTGTGATAGTTTATTGGGATATCGGGATGAACTAATTAAATATGTAATGACACTTTAGGATGCAAACGCGTGGATTGGATTTTCGTGTTGCATGTTATAAAACGCGATGCTAATTTTGATTTTCTTCGTAGTAAAGTATTAACTTAATAAACCAAATATTAAGTTTGAAATATAATTATATTAATAATAAGCAGTATAGATACAATGATATATACCCATAAAAATTGTAAAATTGATTCCCAAGACACTATATTTTTAAATTATATAACAAATTTTTAAAAATTGACAACATAGACAAGTTAAAGAAAAAATAAATTAAATAGTATAGCAAATACTTTTATTATTTAATATACAGTTTCATAGAAAATTAGCAAACTGCACAGTCAGTTAATTACATCATCAGTTTAGCGCGTGGATACAATTTCACTTTAGCCGCAGCCGCAGCCTTTAAAACTTGATAAAAGCTTCTTCGGTGAACGTCTTATTATATTCGAAGTAATATTATCATTACAATACCGAATAACTTTTGAAAATTCGTTAAACGTTTCTACGTTGAAAAACTATTAAAAAATTATCATGTAAAATAGCTCGAAAAATATGTATTTCTAGCTCTCTGCTAATGAACGAAGTAATCGTCTTTTATGCTTGTTATAAACCCTGATTGCACTAATGAGCCGGTTATTTACGACGGAGCGAGCCGCTGTTTATTTTCATTTTACCAATATACAGGCGTCGTGAAATATGCGCCTGGAAAAGGTGAAAAGACAAACAGGACTTACCTACATATCTTAATATAAGCTAAAAATAATAATGTATACCTATCACAATACCACCACGAGCGTTAACGAAGTATAATTAATAATTACGTTCTAATTGAGTCCCCCAATAAGCTCACCCCACGACTCCGTCCAATCCATTAACACATCCAACAGTTCAAACACCTCTCGAAGCGCGTACGCACAATAGCAAATAATAGCCAAGCCGAAAAAGCAGCAACAAAACAGAACCCAAAGAGGCGCTCCTGGACTATACACAAGAATCGCTGCAGACGCAAAAAAAGGCCGGCAGCGCGACAAGTATAGAAAGTTAAGTACTGCGAGAGCGCGCCGGTGGCAGGGCAGCGCGGCGTACGCGCATGCACGTGGGGCTCGCGTTTCACGTATACTGCTCTCTCCGGCATGCGCACGTTGTCATGAAGTACTATCGGCATGCAGTAGCCGATGCCAGGAGAATAAGTATAAGCATAAGCGAGAAAAAGATTTTTCGGAGAGGTATAGGGGAGGGGGAAGAGCGATTGGCCGATAGGTATATTTGTAACGGCGAATTGAGAAACATAATCTGTTGCTTGCGGGATGGGTGAGCTATATCGTGTCTATAGAGTGTTAATTGTCATTGACGTGCGTTTCGAGTTTTCGCGCCTCGCTGATTCGTTTGGCAACTGATGTCATTAGATTGGTGCAGGTTATCAAGTGCGGACTTGAGCTTTGAAACATTGTTATAGAAGCCGATGTTGGCTCGGAAGCATGTATAGTTGAATTGTTGAAGAAAGTGTCGTGATTTGTAGTAGAAATGTCGGTTTTTTTTCAAGAGTCTGTGGTAGAAGTGATGGGGAAGCTTAATTTTAATTTATCGATGCTGCTTTATATAATGTCTTAAACATGGTGATGTATGCGAAATCAAATACTAAAAGTGATCTTTTTAAATGAAATATTGTTTTCATAAAATACGAGATACATGTATATAATGGAGCGCACTTCCAATTCTATATTTATTATCATTACAATCTACTATATATGTATACTATATTTTGATAAATAAAGACAAGTAGTCGCTAATACCCTTACTGAGGGATGTGACTATAAACATAAAGTAAAAAAAAATAATAATAATAATTTTCAAGAAACTACCAAAGGTACCACTTTCTTTAAGATCCGTTCGTTAATTGCTGATTAGTTTTCACATACAATCTTAATACAATAATTAAGGGAAATACAATTTTTTTAAAGGAAATAATGCGTACTATAAATAAATATATTAGCTTCAATGTAACAGCAACATAAAACATTTTAGCGGATTGCAGATGCGTATAATGCAATACCAGTTTTCTCGCGGTCTGTTTTCTTTTGTGGTGTAAAATGGCCACCCGGAACAGAAACCGCAGTCCAGAAACATTAAACCAGTGAACTAAATATTATACGGCTTAATTGAAGTCGATGCTCGACCACGTAATTTATTTAATTACGTCGAAAATATGTAAATAAATTGCGATGCATTGTTCGGATGAGGAATGTTGCTATTATTCATTGCTATTAATCAGATTGATGTTTTGCCTTGAAGAGAATGAGAATGAAATTTAGTTATTTAACTAAACTGGAACATTTGAGTGAATATGATCGAAAAATATATGAATTGAAAGAGGTAACGAGAACAACTTTACATTTAAAAATTATTTGACTCACTATTGTTCTGACTACTGTAGGAATGGATAAAAATGCATAGTTATAGATAAGATTTTTTTTTAGAAAAATCTTGGCATTTTCTAGGTATTAAGGAAATAAAATATAAGACAACAATAATATAATATTATATATTTTTAAAAACGATACTTTAATTGTGATAAGATACTTCATTTCCTGAGTAACAGTGACTAAAACAGTTATTTGAACTTGAGGAAACATGTGGTAAATAAAGTCTGTATACACGCGTAAATTAACAAAATAATTATCAATGAAATTCGAAAATAACATATGCTGTAAAGACATTTATCATTGAAGACTACTTTTTCACACAGCAAAGGTAACGATACTTCCACATCAGTGATATAATTAAACTTGTGTACTTCTATTGAACATAAAATACTCCGTTTCGCTATATTCAAAATCGCAGTGAAATCGGTCAAAGTGTTGATAAAACCCAAATGAACTCAACACCTGCTCTATATTATAGTCGTAAAGTTGACAAGATAACGTCCTCGCACGATTTACAATAAGCATATATTATTCCACAACCAAAAAGAAATACTCGAATTACTTCACTACAATTACATCAGCTCATGACACACGTGATTCATCTCTCCCTCCCGATAATCCCACACCAAATCCACAGCAGTCCTCAAAAAATCGCACATGTATCCACCTCGCCGATATCTCGCGTCAATCGCACTTACGCCATGCATATTTATATCTCGGCGATGCGTAATGCTCGCGCGGTGAATTACGCGGAAAGCTACTCTCCACACTGTCGCCGACGCGTCGTCCCACCTGCGTTATCGTTCTTATCAGCCGCTCGCGTCGCCTCCATCTCGGCTATACATACACTCCGGCGCTCTTCGGCTCTCAGTATCACCGCGAGCGTTGGCTTGGCTAAAAAGACGAGTATAACCTGACGTTCTCTCATCATGTCGTACTACCAGAGCACAGTAGGCGCCAACCAGAACGTCGGCTACACGGCGCACCCGCAGCCGTACGGTTGCGTGCAGCAGCAACCGCAGCCCTACGGCGGTTACCAGAACAACTCCGAGTACATGACGCAGGTGACGCCGGGATACAATCCGACGGCACCGCCCCCCTCGGAGTACATGCGCCAGCCGGCGAGCTATCCCCACGTGCCGATGATGCCCATGCCCGAGCCCGCCAGGGAGACGATCAGGGAGCAGCCTCAGGTCATCATTGTGCACCACAACAACAACGACGGCGACGGTTACAGCTGCCTGGGATGGTGCTGCAGGTGTATCTGCGAGTCCGTCGCGACGCTCATCTGGACGGCCGCCCTCATCGTCGCGGCGATCATCGTCATCGGCCTCATTGTGTACTTCGTCAAGTTCTATCGTCGACATTATTAGTGTGAGGTAGCCAGCGATGGATCGATGATAATAGAGGACATTGTGCGAGTGATGCGATATCCGCGTGACGCAGAGGAGGAAAAACGCAGGCGGCGGCTAGGTGATGATGATGACGACTCGTCGGGAGAGACTTTGTAGGATGCAATGCTCATAAATTAATTGTATTATATATAGGTCGCGAATTCTTGGCGCTCTCGTCGTATGTTTATATAAGCGAGAGCAAAATGATTTTAATTATGTTGTATTATATTTTGAAGTCAACGAATTATTCGTTTAGTATAGTTAACGCTAATTCGAACAAAAGAGGAAAGGAAATTATTGCGAGGTATATATGATATTTTATTATATAGCCAAATTCTTTTCAATTGCGATATCGAGTCTTATCGGTGGTGGCTGAAGTGACTTATACCTTGCAAACACGAAGAATTTCTTAATCGATATGAGAAATAAAAAAAAAGAGGCACAAGAGCCTTGTTGTTCGACGATAAATATAGAGAAATTAGAAATCTGTGAAATTGATAGCGACGCGAAGTAATTATTACAAGTCACGAGGAAGATAAAGAGGATTACGAAAAAAAAAATCTACTTATTAGTACACATTCGAAGTTTAACGTGAAAGTCTAGGGGACCAATACGAGTGATGTGTATTTGTGATACGTGAGCAAAGCGTCTATCGTAGATTATCTATATCTAATCTTTTCTTGTTGACTCGCACTCATGTGCATATAATATCGTATTTTTTTTATAACTTCACTGTACACGGTAGATCAGTATATCGCATGTACGAAAATATCGTTATACTTGATCGTCGGATTATTTTATTTAATGTAATATTAGTTTTTATGACTTTATAGCAGAGTCGAATCAGCTATGTTAAATTTTTATATTTTAATCGTATAAGAGATGAAGAAGATAAATATAAAAATGTTAATAAAATGTTTTTTTCTCAGCTATCGCGTGTAATGGCATTGAGAACTTTGTTATTATAAATTATTATAAATAAATATTAATCAATCCGTTACAAAAAAATTTTATAAATACCAATAAAATTGTAACGTTTCAAAGATAATTTTGCATTATTAATTTAAAAAAAAATCCCTGCATACTTTAAAATATTACTAAAAATATTTATCCTATATTTGTATTTTTTTAAGTACGTACAGCAAATGCAAACAGCAAGTATGTGGAAAACTAGGGGTTCCCCAAGTTTACAGATTACAAAATACTTGCTTTTAACAGTAAACCTATATTTACTTATCATTGAGATATTGGCCAAATGATAAAAATACAAATACAAAATTTCATAATTTATACACAATTAGTCAAATATAGTTCAATGCATTTTACCTGTTATAAAACCCAAATATTACTTGATAAAAAAAAGTTCTACTTTGTATCTTTTTGAATTTAAATTGATGATAAATATTTGAAATACTTTTGTTTTCACACAAAATTTTTGCTATATAAACTCGAGAAATGCAAAGAAAATTTTGTACACTTTTCGAAGATACAGTATTTCATGTCGTATATTTGCTTGTTTCTATTGATGTAAGTTTATAACTTTTGATGAAAATTTTTAACATTTTTTCGTAGAGAGAATGATTTAATATAACTTTACAAATTAATAACTTATACCAATTATTAGTACTCCGAAGGATGGTATTTATTTTAAATGTCCTACATAGAAGCATCAATTATAGATAAACCGTCAACAATAGATATCTTTCTAATACCTTAAAAACATCCACACTGTATTTTTCTGTAAACTTTTTAAACATATCTATGAATTATGCATTTATAATATCTCAATCTAAATAACAAAACGAAAGATTTAAATTTACCGCACAGAAAGATGCGTGAAGTAGTATTTGTGTATGTAAATGGCCAATGAAAAGCAAGCTTTGACTGAAAATCATGATGATTACACGAAACCATTTCCATATCACAAGTTTCTTTGGGGGACTTAACAGGGCCAGCTCTGGAATACTGAAAATTCCTGGAAGTGTCGACGTATAAACTTATTCATTCTTGGTTTGTACATATACAAGACGCAGTGAGTACGTGACTTTCCGACAAGCTTGCGACAAGCATTATGACGAAGTAAGTCAGGATAAATAATAATAAAATAGTATAATTAAAGACGTGTAAGTACTCCAAATTTGATATTACTGTTATCGTTCAATGATTCGAGAATGAAAATTCATACTTACGACAACATTTTATAACTCAGCTAATATTTGTACTCATACCGTTCGTCTTCCAGAAATGCTGCATAACGTTTTCCATATTTGTTAATCGACCATTATTTGTATTACACCTGAAGTTTGACAACTGACAAATAATTATTGTTTACCTGCAAATGGCGAAATTAAATTAAAACACATTATAACAATTGCATGAGAAATAATTTAGAGATTAAAATCTTGAATTTGGAAAACTATAAATATGGAAAGAGATATACTGTACGGGTTTGAAGCAACTGACTGGTATTGTAATAAATACAACTTGAAGCGTAACACACCATCTATTCGTTATGGTATGAGTTATAATACTGAGAGGAAATATCGAGCAAGGGGCATTAAATTTATTAAAGATCTCGCGGAAATTTTGGAACTTGGATATAACGCTGTAGCGACCGCATCTCTTTTTTTTCATCGTTTTTATCTACATCGCGCGTTTCAACATTTTCCAGAATATGTGAGTGTATTTTCAAAACTTAAACAATATTTGTTAAATCAGAAAACGAACTTATCAAAAGCGAATGGTATTACTGAAATAAATATTAATCATAATAAATTATTTACAAAATTGTAGAGGACAGCTGCCAGTTGTTTATATTTGGCTGGCAAAGTAGAAGAAACACCAAAGTTATCTAATGTTATGTTGCGCCATATTGTTAAAATACTGAGTGATGAGGTATATCATTATAATTATGGCGAAAACTCAAAAAAGGAGTTTTATATTATGGAAAGAGTTTTGTTGTATACATTAAAAATGGATTTTGTAGTGGAGCATCCTTATAATTACATACTTAGATATACAAAACATTTTAAAGGTAATTGAATATTACTAAATTATTCAAAATTTGATAATTTTGATAGCATATAGGTATTTAAATTTAGTCAATTTCAGACCGTACAGGTGATGCAAGTCGGCTCGGAAAAGTGGTACAATTGGCCTGGGCTTTTATGAATGACAGGTATATGTTATTATACAAGTACTTTTATTAACTAATATTCATTTTTTAAATCCTATATTCTAACCATTTTTCAAATACTTAATATTTGATAAAATAAGTTTGCGTTTTTCCAGTTCATTAATCCATTATTTTTTAGTTTATACATAACTTTATGTATTCAATACGAACCTCAAATATTGGCAATAGCTGCGTTATATCTAGCTGCAAAATTCAATAGATACAAAGTTGTTGACTGGGAGAACAAAATGCCTGATCACAACGTATGGTGGGATTCCTTTGTGGATGATTATCTTCCCATAAGAACTATACAAGGTAATCTTTTATAAAATATTGTCAAAGTTTTTCATTGGCTATCGCGGGTCGCAAATTTGTCAACGTCCCTTGGTTTGTACAGAAGAACTTTATATCAATGCATTATTAGTCTTTAAGTTGTGGATGTATAGCATTCCCACATAATAATGTGTACACACATGCATCACAACTAGGCTTACAATTTTCGGGTGAAACTCAAACCACTAAAACGACATGGAAATTACAATACCCTTTTCTGTGGCTCTTGCAAATTTTTGGAATATTAGCTAATTTCCTAGTCTTTCGGTCATCAAATAACATTTCTTCGTACACGCATTCATTATTCACTTCGTAGGTATTTCCGATCAAATCATGAATGCATATAAACAAATAAGTGACTTAGAGCGTGAAGCATTCTATTTGGAAATTCTGGAACCAGACATTTTTAGTAAGTAATACAAGGAAACTACTTATACGCTTTTCTCTTGCAAATTTAAATATAAAAAAATAATATAAAGAAAATTCATATAAAATGATTAATACGAATTGATTTTTGCAGATGCACCGCCAAGTTTACGTGCTATACGTTTAATACCGGATTCACTAACACCCAATTCATACAATTTAGTATTATCTTCAAGTGATTGTCCTATGCTAACTGATAGTTCCACAGACGCGACAGACGAGTTATATCAAAACAATCAAAGTCGCTGTAATGTTGATCCGAGTATTGATCACGCACCCCTTCATATTAATCCCACGTCCCAAGGGGAGCAAGATCAAGGTATCGCTAAATGCGCTCCTGCGCTCCTGAGTATTGATCACGCACCCCTTCATATTAATCCCACATACCAAGTCGAGCAAGATCAAGGTATCGCTAAATCAGGCTGCAGTAGTGACTACCCTCTTAAATCGCCCAGCAATAGAGCCCCAAGTTCCGTCCTAGCTAACATAGCTAATGGTACTTATATTATCGGCAGAGCTCCTACGGAGCACGGATATTTCGGATATGGTGGTTGGAACGAACCTGATGGCGGCTATGATGCTGACAACGAGAGAGATATCAGACTGCCTGTAGATAATTTGATTCCTCAAAGCCAGTATCGTGTTCCTCATAATGTGCAGATTTGGTTTGACAAGAATTATAGATGGGACTCATCTGTCCTTAGTGGTTTTAGCGATAGACAAAGAGAAAATACATTGCCATCGGTTGGACAGGGTTCGAAAAATGTTCCCGGACCAAAAGGTCAAAAAAATCGTAGACGAAATCGTAAACGAAATCGTAAACCAAATCGTAAACAAAATCGTAGACAAAAACGTAAAAATAGTCGTAAACGGAGATTACGGAAATGTTTAAGTTAAAAAAGGATATACGTGCAATGTTTACGAAACGAGGTAGTATAGATATTTGTAAAATAATATATGTACCAAATGAGATAGTATAGGTATTTCTCAATAATCATTGTAAATAATAATTGTAAAATAATAGTTGTATATATCGTCAGCTGCGAGGAACAGGGTACCAACTCGGGCGAGCGCGTAAAAAGGTACCAACTCGGGCGAGATCGTAAGAAGGTGCCAACTCGCGTGGTTAGCTTTTGAATTTTTACCAAGCTGCATTGAAGAGGCGAACAAATATACCACAAAAAGGCGATTAAAGTAGAAGAAAAGAGATTTAATTTGAGATGAGAATCGTTAAAGTGCGAAAAATGACCAAAAATGAGCGATTGTTTCCCAAATTCACGCAATTCTTAACATTTTTGTCATTTTTCGCACTTTTCAAATGCACGTAAGTTTACACAGAATCGACCGATTTCAACGATTATCGTCTCTAATTAAACTTCTTTCCTTCTACTTTAATAGCTTTTTTGTGGAATATATTTTGGCCTCTTCAATAGTTTGCTAAAAGAATTCAAAAGCGGACCGCGCGAGTTCGTATCTTCTTACAATCTCGTCTAAGTTGGTAATTTTTTACGCGCTCGCCCAAGTTGGTACCTTGTTCCTCTCAGCCGACGATATCAACTCAAAAATCCGACGAAGTACTTTTAAAAAATAATCTATAAGTTATTTTTTATTTTTTTGTACTAATTATCAAATTTTGAATGAAACTTTTGAACTTCATTCTTTAATTGAGTGTTTTCTATATTTACTTTTCATGAATTGTAAGTATAAGTTAGTGTGGAGCACTTGTAGATAATAATTAATTGACACTCATTAGTTTATTTGGATACTCTCTTATCTAGTTATCAAATTTTGAATGAAACTTTTGAACTTCATTCTTTAATTGAGTGTTTTCTATATTTACTTTTCATGAATTGTAAGTATACGTTAGTGTGGAGCACTTGTAGATAATAATTAATTGAAACTTATTAGTTTATTTGGATACTCTATTATCTAATGGCTGCTTCAAAATATCTGTGAACAAAATTTTGTCTTTTTAAAACACTTTTTTTATGTATTACATTTTTAAATCATTGTATACTTTTTAAAAATAGAACACTGTACAAATGAAATTCTTTTATTTTTGCAAGCGTTATTTCGATACTATTCCATGTAATTCTTTATTTAATAGATACACTTTACTAAATATTTTATAAACGACTGTGAAAAAATGTGTTTATCGAAAATTCAGTTTTTTTTTCTATTCTTCGCTTTTTTACGTGTTTAATGTAATATAAACATTAATTAGCTATTACAGCCGTCGAATTATAATATTACAATATGGAAAATTACTGACGAACTTTCTAAAAAATTAAATGTATGATTGACAGTTAAACAATAACTAAATAAATAGTAGTATAAATAATTTTATTTCTAAATAACATTTTTTTGCGAATTCAAAAAGACTATACAAATGCACTATTATAATAACATTTAATAATAAATAAATGAATATATTTTTGTTATAAGTAACAGTGACAAAGCATAATAATTACAAAGTAGAAAACACTTTCTTTCTCGAGACCTTTGTACTCTTAATCAACGATTCACAGTATAGAAGCCAAAGTGTAAAAATTTATCAGTCAGCAGCTCCAATCTGTGCTCTCCATTTGCACCTGAAACCAATTAAACTTTCAATAATTCATATCTTGAATAATATATTTGAATCTTAAAGTGGAAGAAATTAGTACGCAGTTACATCAAATAAAGTATATATAATAAAAATAAAGTATATATAATAAAGGTCTAATTGGGAACAGTAAAGCTTATGAGTCAAAGGTCGAGTTACCGCGATTCTTCATAATATATAAAAAAAGAAGGCAAACGATTTGTAATGAATATTGTATAATATTAATGTTTTTAAATAATATTGAATGAAATTTTACTACTTGCAATGTGAATTACTTTGCTGCTAATGTGTACTGTTGTAATGTTCCGAAAGCTTTCAATTTTAAACACTTTTCGTTTCATCAAACAAATTTTTATATATATATTGTTATTTGTTAAAAAAAAAGAGAGAAAAACGAAGAAAGAACACATTTTCTAAATTTATACTAATTTAAAATTGAAGAATAAAATACAACAAAATATGTTGAATATACGAAATACATTAACCGTCAGAAATTGCAACCAAAATCATCACCTCATACTGACCTATCACAAACAACGGACCACCTCAGCTCTCCACCTCGTCCATCGGCGGCGGCGACGGAGAGGGCGGCGGCCTCCTGCCGAACGCCAGCCTCTTCTTCTTCGGATACCTAAGC
>JAPYZP010003052.1:0-12191 GCA_030522985.1 Torymus sinensis
ATTTTTTAATGAAATAACGTGAAAAAAAAGTTTAATGCCATAGTTAATTATCAATGTTCAGTAGTTCAAGTGTTATTCATTTAACTATGAGGAGATGATTGATGTTATTATGTTAATTACGAAAATGCTCTACTCTGATGTTATTGTTGACAATATTTGATCTCTAAATAAATTTCTTGTTTTTCATTCCATGAAACAAGTTTTGGCCTACTGCAAGTGATGATGACAGGTACAGTCTATAGAAATAATTGAGCGGAAACGTTTAAATATTTCACAAAAATAAAAAATGAATTACAGCCTTATTACTTTTGAGTTCTCCGTATTTGCATATTTTATGTGTAAACATCATAGAAACTGTCTTTAAATTATTTAATCGCTTATTTATGAAACAAATCAATACGTTGAAAATTGCCTTACGCATTAAATTCAAAGCAAATTCGCATATATATATATGGTATATAAAAGAAAATAAAATCTCTTGACAAATAAAGAAAATCTATCATTTTTTTTCGTCGTTTAAAAAACAAATAATTCAAAAAGTAACTTTAAAAAAGTTTCTACTCTTATCTTTAAACGAAACTAGGTTATCTTAATTAATGCACTCTTTTACCCATTCAACCTAATATATTTCATTCGTGCACTGTCACAATATCCTCCAATATCCATTTACTATACACATACCCATGCCCAACTCCCCACACATAATAAAATTAAAAAAAAAAAAGAAAAATGCATACCATAAAATCCCTTCGAACGAACCCTCAACCAATATCCTGCACAGAGCACAGCGGAAACGAAGCAGAGGCACATCACACAAAAAAAATCGATACCTTCCCCCGCCGGGACGGAAATCGAGAGGTAAGCAGTTAAAATTGATCGAATAATTCAGACGACGGCGGCGATATCCGCGCGCATGTATATACACCAATACGTGCGCGGCGCGTCTGACCATAGCGAGCGACCTCCACTGCGAGAGTGCCTGAGTCAGCTCTAGATACGACACGACGCGACGCGACGCGCTGAAAGGGAATCGAACAATAAATCTGTTTTGCGAGCTGATTTTGATTATTAATACGAGAGTAATTGCCGTGCGGCAAGCGCGTCGAATGGAATTATTTTATATGCGACGACGATTGTCGCCCTTTATTATACGTATTTCTTGTTCAATATTGAAAATTTAAAGGCCAGATATCAATTATACTTTCAACCTTTCATCATTACTAATAAATTAAGGAATAGCGAAGCATAGCAGTAATAAGTGAAAAAGCAAAGTATTTTCGAAGCACTGAAAATATGATTCCACTGCAATGCCCCGCTTTTCAATACTCACTTGTTTTTTTTTTCTTTTCTTTTTTTATCCGCAACGATAACCTCAGCGCGACATCCGCACTTTGTATTATTAGCCGCTGCGACAATCGCACTCGAGCAGGCGCACGAGCAGCACTACTGCAAACGAAATCATTACCGCGGCACTCTCGGGCCGAAAAAAAAAGGAATAAAGACTGAAAACGGCCCGCTCGCTCGTAGTGTTTATCGGCGCCCGCATATGGGCCTCGTCGTAGTCGTCGTCGTCGCCGAAAATTCAATTTGAAATTCTAATTATAGAGCCCAAGGTCGAAAGCCCGCCTCCCACCGAAAAGCCACGCGCGCGGAAAGAAGGACGCGAGCGAGCGGACGCTAATTAGCGGCGAGATAGCGCGCGGTGTCTTTTTTATTTTTATTTTTAAAAAGAGGAGGAGGAGGGGGGAGATATTATATCGGGTATAATTGCGCGTGCGCGGGCGTAAGGTGTCGGTGATGGTTGTTATAATACTCATACGATGGCCGGATTAATATTTATTGTCGAATTTTCGATTATATGTTTATCGGGGAAATATGGTGGAATTTGTTTATGAATGTTTACCGTGTGTTATCATTTTTAACGAGGTTTTCTTTGGTTAGGAAAAATGTAAGATGAATATTCGCGTGTATATCAAATTTGTGATAGTGTTAATCAACAAATTAAATTACAAAATTCAAGTGCTGTGGGTATTTTATTTTCCTGTTTTTCTTAAAGATTAATTTACAAATATAATAATGGATAAATGGTTGTCACTCAATTTTGTCGAATTCACATTTAATTGTATAAACAACGACATTTAACAACATGAACATTTCCAAGAACTAGAAAACATGTTTGTTTATGTGCGTTATGAATTATTCTGTGCGATAAATTCTTTTTTTGTTTATCGGCCTTTTCTAATAAGAAATTTCTCCGAATATAACATACTATGTGTATGATTAAATTTTAATTTTACACGTGCAAAACCAACTCCACAGAAATAAATATCGACGTACACTCTACTAGCGAAAATAAATTTATTTTCGCTTTTAGAAACAACGTCGAACGCAAACCTATACCATCGAGGAAACTTTCTCGGAGCGCTCGCCTCGTCGTCCCCCTTACATAAGCCAACTCTAAAGCGACAAAGGAAGAAAGATACCTTCGGGATTCCCGATAGAACTCGCGATGTCACGTGTGTGTATATCTATATATATACACATACTTTCAGCCCTGCCAAAATTTTCCGGCCGGCCGATAAACGTTTACGAGCGCGCGTGGGAGCGCGAGACAATCGGCTTCCTCCTCTATACCCTCCCTGTTCAATTTTCGCTAGCGCCGCTGAGAATAGGCGAGAGCGGCCGGCTATTCCCGGTAAGCAGGAGGAGGGGTTCGAATTTTCGGGGCTCCCAATGGGATGGGGGGAGAGGGCGAGCTTGATAAGGGCGGTTTTCCACCGAATTTATGAGAGGCGATGGGAGGAAGGACAGCGGAATTGGCCGGGCGATTTGCGATGGAAAAATTTTTTGTTTGGCCTTTCCGGTAGGGTGAAAGGATGGCGAAAGATTAGAAGAATGAGGGGGTCGTTGGGAAGGTATCTTTTTTTTTGTTCAGGAAGATCGAAATGATGAAAAATATTTTTGAGATTGTTGAAATGCGTGAATGGAAGAACTCGTTTGGGAAGGTTGTAGTTGAGTAAAAATATTTGGTGATCGCTTTCTAAGCGGTGTTTTTAATAATAAATAGATCACGTGTCGTTGTAACTTCATAAAAGTTCTGTATTATTGCGGTTCTCTCTTTGAAAAACTGGCAGAAATTTTAAATAAATGCTTTTTATTAAAGAGATGAGATTACGAATAATGTTGTTAAACGATTTCATCTTCTCTGCGTACATTAAAGCTGTATATATATATACGCTGGAATTAAAATTCCGCATTATTGTTACGTCATCATGCGTCGCGCGCGTCACCGCGTCAATTTTCCATTTTTAAATTAATACATCTGACCAGAAAACATTTTATTAATTTCAGCAAATGTCATACGCACGACAAAGAGATTTAATTAAATTTACCGATTTTTCTCGTAATTGCGCACATCCACAAATGCAGTAATGAAATTTCGCGGAGTAAATTTTTTATGAATCGGGCTATATCATACCGAGTTAGAAAACATCCACTGTTTATTTCTATTGCCCGGAAAAATCTTTAAAAAAAAGACGCTAATTGGAAAAAGTAATTAGCCTGATAAACTGCTTTATCAAGGTCTTTCCTAATTACATTCTTCTCTTACATTTTTGAGCATCTTCGCGATCTAAACTCACATTATCCTCGTTTATTACTTGATTATTCTACAGAACGTTTTGCAATAAACCGTAAATGAAACTTTACAATAAACTGCAAAATGAAATTCACGCGCCATAGACGTAAAATTACATTTTGTTTTTACGCGCGACTACGTCAAAATTTAATACTTGCTTTTTATGCGTAAAATTATTATTTTTTTTATTATATACTTCCGTAAAATACAGTTTTACACACGTGCCGTGAGCTGGAAACTTGTGAATCAACCACACGCCCAGCAATCGTAACTCGATACATTAAATTCAATTACAAAATGTCCTACATCCAGAATTGAACCGCAAAACCTAAAAGTACCAGCTCATCGAATTATTAATAAAACCACTCTCGGCTGCCGTCGCATTAAGCGTCGTTCGCGATATCATCATCGGCCCGTGTATAGAGCATCACTCTCCGATCGAATTCTCACACGGAAGCAATTTGTCAAAGTCACAAAGCGGCCGGAATTTGGAATTCAATAAAGCGAGCAAAAATCCGGGGATTTTCTCATTTCGCGACAACGCCGCTAGAATAGTTGATGCGCGCGCACGCGCTCGCGACCGCGGCTGAAGTTTTCAGCGCTTAGGTATATATATACAAGGCAGCGAGAGCCTTTGTTCCCTCACGACTAACGAAATTCCAACTATTTCGAGGTGGGTAATGGTATGAAGGCGGTGTGGGTTTGTGGGGTTGGTTTTATTTTAGTTTTACGGGAAGTGGATCTGTATTTTGGTAACTTTGGTAGATATGTGTATATAATAATGCCTATAAGCATTATTTATAATTGAGCGATGGGAAAAAGTAAAACTTTATATTAAAGGTATCACGTGGAATTTAAATCTGGGTCAATATGTTTAAATTCGAATTTAATATACTTCATATTTGCCATGAATTATCTCCCCGCACGGAATTCACGTAATCATCCAAATATATCTGCGAAAGGGTTTCAGCCACAATAGCAGCTATACCTGATATAGCTATTGTCGGTGTATATATAGTTCGATATGATATTATGGTGTTGCTATAATTTATGTAGCTATATACGTGCGGCTAGATCTAATTGCACGTAAGCCTCTTTGTGCTTATTTATAGCTGCAAAAGTTTTGCCAGCTTAGATTCAGAAATACCAGCGGAAAAGTTTCATTCATGGCTTTACATATATTTTCTCATTAAGGGTTTCCTCTAAAATGGACAACTTAAACATTTTCAGGTTCAAAATTAATGCATAATTCTGCCTAATAATGCATATCATAATCATTTAATCTTTATGACAATTAAATTAATCATTATTAGCACATACAATATATGCGTGAAATAAATTGAATTTTAAATTAAATTTCATGAATCATTACTGAAGTGGAGGTGATTCCACGGTACTGACAATTTATTTAACCATTTTAATTTAAACGTCACTCTGAGGAATAGTAAAGTATTTCATTTTTCTAGTGGTCAAAACATTATAAATGTAAAATTTTGAATTCTACAAACAACATTTATTTAAGAATTTGGCTCGACATGTCTTGTAATTTTTGCTAATAAAAAGTATCGTGATCATCTTTACAAAAGTTACATAAGAATGCACTAATAATGTGCACCCTTAAACTATTTCTAACTTTGTAACCTAAAAAATTTCATTCAACATTCACGTACCTCAACATCAGCAACTAAAAAAAATTGAAAATACTACACTTTCAAACATCAAACATTGATCAACCGTCCGCAACCACAATCCAGAAAACCTATACTTCGCTCGACCACCAACACGAAAAAAAAAGAAAAAAAACGATTATTTCAATACTCGCGAGTCAACAAATGCGGCAAGCCGCTATTTAAATATCAAAGCTCTCCCTTTATATAAGGCTCGTGTTTGCACGCGGCAGGAGAGAGAGAGAGAGAGAGGAGGAGAAGGCGGCGGCAGTGGCTACATACATCTACTCTCGCAGCGGGCGAAAAAAATATTGATTCAGCCCGCGGGCTAAGCGCGAGAGGGGAAAAACTATACGCAAAAGAGAGAGTTACACGTACAGATATCGCGAGGAGAGAGAACAGCTCGTGTGCGCGCTCGCGCGAAAAGGTCCCAAGTGCCTCTATATCTCACTCAACTCGAGCCTCGCATTCGTCCTTCCGCGAAGTAGAAGAAGACGAAGACGAGCGAGAGGAGTAAAAAGAGATGAGAAAATCAATACAAGAGTGCATCCTTTTTTCGGCGCGCAACACACACACACGCGAATTCGCGCCAGCCGCCGCCGCGGAGCGAGCTAGCTATATCTACACAGACGCACACACACACACACGTAGAGTCAGCTCGTGCTCTGGGTCAGCGTGTCCTTACCTATCGACCGGGCGGGCGTGCAGAGGCGGCGGGGGTGGGGCTTTTCGCGCCAGCCCGGCGAGAGCAGCAGTAGCTCGCAAGCGCCGCGGTGCGAAATTTCGTTTAGGGAAATAAGGAGGGGGAGAGAGAGAGAGGGTAGGGAATCGAGGATGTGTCGGGTGGGGGAGATATAAAGAGATGTGATTATGATTGATTGTGGCGTGCGCGCGCGAGGCTGAGCTTTAAGATCGGCTCTCCCTTTAAGTTGGGATACAGCGAGCGCGCGCGGAGGTATATCGTGCGTGGTAATTAGGTTACGCGCCAGCGGAGAAATGTTGCACGCGAGGGATTATATATATACACGTGGACGTGGCAATGGTTATTGCAGGAAAAATGTGTAAAAGTTAGGATTTTTCTTAGTTCGTATGAAAAGTAGCAGAGGGTATAAAATAGTAAGCTTTTTTCTAGGAAGTTAGTCTATATTTAAAGGTTCTACAAAATTTATCGCTTCTACTGCTACCGATACCAGCGAGACTACTTACAATCTATATCGCGAACGTGAAAAAAAATATTTATACAGCAGAGAACGAAATTAAAAGTAAATATAGTTAAATTGTGCAATATTAGCTCGACCGAGGTGATATGCAGGAGAAATTAATGTAAAACTTGAGGGTTCGGACCGGTATCCAATCTAAATTAATAATGTTGCATAAGTCGAGAGAACTTTCGCCCCGCGTTAACCGTAATGCATAATCGAAGGCTTTATTGCCTGCCCTCAGGCACAATGCCACGGCTTTTGATTGAAATTTACCAAGTAGCCGGAAGACGCTCTGTGTCCATACCCAGGAATTCCCTTCGAAATTATTAATTTTGAAATTTGGCAAGAGAACAAAATCCCCGCACGATATTTTAATTTACCGGAGTAAAGGCTCTTCCGAATGAATTATTCGGTGGTTTTCACACAGCTCCGAAGTCCAGTCAGTGATATTAAAAATAATATTTATTCATTGCTGCACATTATATTTAAGAGTGCTAGTGCTGTATCATAAATACCAGTCTCAAATACGTTTTCTAGCTTTTATATTGGATAAATAACTTTTCCACTTATTTAAAAAAAAGAAAAGAAAATTATACCTACTTTTTGAAGGGATAAAAGAAAGTAATATTTTCCCTACATTAAATTCTGAAAAGTAACTTACTACCCATACCGTATTTATTCTTCACTTTCTACAAAAGCTACTACAGTCCGGGCACATTTGCAATTCCCCGCATTATATCCAAGCTATTTTTGACATTCAAATCCTAAATCACCGCGATTAAAAATGAAAATTTAAGCAGCGAATGGGGCACAGGGAAAACGGAGCTTGGCGAGCGCCCAAACCCCGTCCGGAGGGGTTAACAAACCGGAACCGTTATTTTTGCCGGTTTTCGGAATAATATTTTCACAACACGGGGCCGGGCCTGCATGCATTAAGTAAAACTTTTCGAGGACGCGCCCACTCCAAAAGCAACTGCCGATCGAAGTTAGTCGGGCTGCAATGGCTCAAGTGGTTTACGAACTGTAACGAGGAGCAGGATCGACGGTTTCGACGTTCGCGAATATCGCGTTTGGGGGTTTCAAATTTGCGCGAAATATGTATTTAGCCATTTACCGATGGTTTTTAAACTCAACCATTTGGTTTTAATTTCTTTTGATATATTGTATTATAGCTGTTGCTGAACACGTGTTATCGAATTTCAATGAAAAATATGGCTTCCGACGATATTCTGCCTGATTTTTGTTATATTTAAATAATATTATTGTCGGCTTGAATTTCTATATTACCTTATTTTTATTCGATATGGATTGTTATATTATCGGAGTAAAAATATGATTCGATACGAAAAGCATCAGCTTAAATTATTATGAGCCTTTTTACTTTTTTGTTTCAAAAATGTTATTTTGATGTAGGTAATGCTGTATTCAATCACTTTGATATAAATAAATTATTTTCATAACTAAGCGCGTAAAACTCGACGTTAGATGCCTATTAGAGGTGCCTGTTTATGTTAGATCCCTCGCTTCGCTCGGGCCATAAAATGTACCCGTGCAAGAAACGTCTACTTTACGCGTTTGAAGAGATCATACGATCAAAAAAATAAAAAAAAAATAAATTAAATTGATAAAATTAAAATAATTAAATTTATTTCGTTAAGGTTATTTCGCTAGTTTTATATAATTTTAAAAGGATCCAAATTGCCTTTCCTTTTGATCTTGATACTAATCATGAAAAGAAGAATTCAGAAAATAATAAAAACTACTTTTAGCTTCATGATAATATTATTTTTTTATACAGATTCTGTATATTTTACAACTTATTTGGAATTCGGTAACTTTAGTATGAAAATAGTTTTGATTTGATAATATTTGACTAACTTCATGGATAATTAGAGTGCAACTTTTTGTTTGAATTTGCTTATTTTAAACACATTGAAAACTTGGGTCAGAAGAATTCAATGGATGAGAGAAATTCAAAATATTTACATAACAAATTTTCCTATTATAAGCGGTGCGAGTTCATACAGAGTATATCCCGTGAGTAAATTTAATCGCATAACATAACAAAGATTAGTTTTTTGTAATATGTAAATACAATAAAGCTTTTTAAAACTTAACTAAACATACACTCAGTGCATTTTTTCGAGGGGATTTATAAAAAAAAAATGAAATAAATTTATTGAACACTAATGAGTTCATGTACCTTAACTGGTCGCTTAGACGTGAGTATCCAATACTTCATTCCACCCCTTAATTACACAACTATGTCCTAAATTCCTCTTAGAATAGCTATGAATAATAGCCGTGCAATTTATTACTTAACATGTGTAGGATGCTTCAACAAATACCGCGTTATAATAGAAAACAGTATTATTATGCGAAAAGTACTTCTGATGACGTCGGAAAACCAGGACAAAATCGAGCGAAAATAGATTGTTCTCTGAAAATGACTTTGGAATGCTTCTATGTGAGCCCTAAAAACTTCCAAGATCAAGAGGCAAACTTACTGATTCCCTCAAGACAAGCTTAACGATCCGTAAGTGAACCTCCGGAAATCGCGTCGCGCTTTTTATCCTTTTTACCGAGTTTTTCGCGACTTGAAGGTCGCTTTTACTGCACGACTGACGTCAAAAATTAGCCTTATACGTACAAATGTTTCTTTCGACGAGCTGTATCAATTATTTCTTCCCCTTTTTAAAAATTTACAAGAAAGTTAATAATTTCGTTACGAAAGGCTCTCCTTTCCCTGATGGATAGAACAAAAAATAGCGTCATTTCACAAAAATAGTATATTACATACTGAAGTGGGTGAAATTTAATTTTACGCGGTAAAATTCGAAGAACGAGTTGTAATATTAAATATGCGAGTTATGTTTTACGCGCCACTATGTGCTTTTGTATAAAATACCCTGTGGAAAAACTTCAATTTTACGCATACGTGTACTTATATGTCACATTTTTCCCACACTGCGTGAAACTAAATTATATACTATACGGTTCATCCATCTAGCTTCAATTCACCGCCTCTAACCTAGTGATCGACGTCTATAGCGCCAATTTCGCAAACTAAACTCACACACACATACACACACACTTCAAATATGAAATTCAGATGTACCGCGAAGACGACGTCGTCGCAGCTCCGATTCGATTTTGGCAGCGACGCGTGAAACGAAGTTATAACCGCTCGATTCGCGTCCTCTCTCTCTGGCTCTTCCACGCGGGTATTTGCTCCGGGAAATCGCGCGAGTTAATTAGCCGCACAGGGCTGTTTCGATCGACAACTTCCGCGTCGAACACGCCGCGGCGAAAATGAAAAACTGTCGCCCGGCGGAAACGTATTTCGCGCGAATATTGAAACTTGTTTTGGTGGTCCTGTGTCGCTCGAGCCGCGCGTTGGGGATAATAACAATTTTTTTGTTTAAATATTTACGATTCGAATTCGTGAAAGTTCTCACGTGGCGGTATAAATCATGTTTTAAATTACGAGGGAGTTGATGGCGGCTGTAAAATTGGTATGTGTGGCTGTGGAATACGTACAATTTTTTTCTATTTTGTATAGGATATAGTTTAATTTCGGGATGATTTATGTTTGATTACAATGATTGAAGAGTATCTGTAAATTTTCTTAATATTTTATCGGTTTTGGTATTTTTTTAATTCTACTTTTAATTTTTAATCATAGATATAACAAAATTATCCATCATTTATCAAATTATTTACAATATAACTATATTATTTAAAAGTTCTGCAATATTATGGTCAAATGCAATATTTCTATAGTAAAAATAAAATTGCCAAAATTTATGTTAGTCATCGTGTCCAGCATCAAAGGTAGATCAGATAAGGTAGTAAAATATTAATCGGTAAACCAAGTAAACTACAATAAGAAAAAAAAACATCCACAGACACTCGGAATCGATACGTAACATAAAAGTATTAATGTTTTACAAAATCCCAAAGTATAGCAATATTAAGAGCAATAATAATAATAATCGAAAATTTCATTCAAATAAATACTCAAAATACGGTATAAAATAAACCATTAACTTTATTTCGCGAAACATTAACTGATCAACAAACCTCTTCATTACTAAAATTATTATCAAAACAGTATAAAACATCGAAAATACCTTATCAACGTAACAGCGCCAGCGTTTATCCCCGGGCAAAGGTCTCGCCTTAGAAAAATCGAGGCCGCATTTGGAACACGTACACACTCGTATCCCCCCGAAAAGCCTCGTGTACAGTCCCATACATACATGCATACGCCCGCATAATCCGCTCGCGGTCGAAATGCGCTAACCGTGTCCATGCGGCCGGCTACATCACCTCCTCCCGCGACAAAAATGCTTGAGTAACACACACGTGTGCCGCTCGAGGTCGTGATTATATACCTTGCCGGCGAACGAAAGAAAAAACGGCTGATTAAAACGTCCGGACACGCTGCAGGTTCGAGGTATATCGATCGCGCGAGGCTTGGGATTCGACGAGTGTAATGAAGTTCCGACATATTCGGGATCATCTCTGCAGCCAGAGAGAGATATGGTAATTGTGGTAACGGTGATTGCGGGGTAGACGCTGCTTCGGCCATTAAAATTGCTCGTTATTAACGGTCTGGCGATATCGTGTGTTTTCGTGCCAAGAATCCCATCAGCGAGATGAAGCTATTGAAAAGGCGTCGATCTTTTCAGGCTGCTGCCGCGAAGTTTTTTTTTATTCACTCCGGCGTCATCGATGCGAACACACACACATACACCTTTCAATATGTTTTTTTTTAGAATGTTTTGAATGAATGGGCACTGCATATACTCTCGTTCCATTCGAATTCTCGGAATTGCTATTCTTCGGCGACTGGAGGGCCATCAAATACCGAAATAACTCGAATAAAAAGGGCCGAAATCCAGTATCAAAGGGAGCGACCATCGTTACAAAAGAGTAACGAGAAACTCATCCGGTTAACCGACGTGATTACTCCACTCTAAAGCGCCCTCGACAAACCCGGCCAGCGTGTACAAATTAACGTTAAAAAATACTTAATCCTGCCAATTATACATCCCACCGGCGTGTACTCTTACGCGCTGCAATTCATCGACAAAAAAAAGAGAAGAAAAAGAGATAAAAATTCCCCTGCAATCGATGGAAAAAAGTGTACATCTATCTATCTACCTATACGTAGAACCACGATATCCCCCTTATCTCCGCCAAGAATAGAACAAACCAGCGCCGCGGCGACTTTCACGCCGAATCCCACCTACCCCTCCGAAAAGCGCGTCACACACGCGAGCTGTACTCTCTCTCGCTCTCTGGGAAAAAAGGGTCGCTCGGTCGCGCGCATCAATGAGAGAGCCCCGAGAGATCCTCGCCGTTCATACTCTCTCTCTCTCCCACACACCCTCACGCACCTTCCTCGGTAAGCGAGCATATATATACACAGCAGGAGGGAGCGCGCGCGGAATTTTCTTCGGTAGCCACCGCCGCCGCCGCCGCCGCCGCGTCGTCGTTATTGATCTAGCCGCACGCGAGAGTGAGAGAGAGAGAGTTTGAAGCATCGCCATTGCCCTAGCTACTATATCGGCGAGACACACGGGGGTGAGAGAGAGGGGCTCTCGCGTATATACTTGGGTGTGTCGTGCGCGGCTAGGTAGAGGGGGAGACTTTTCTGCTCCTTTCTCCCTTTTTTTT
>JAPYZP010003053.1:0-12361 GCA_030522985.1 Torymus sinensis
CACGATCAAGGAGAAAAATAAACTTTTATACACGCGACGACGACGCGCGGCCCATAGCAAACGAATAACCGGAGGACCTCGGATGAGAAGGAAGGTTGCCCGAAAACTTTGCGCCGACCCGCAAGGAATCCCAAAATAAAAACCGGTTGCAAGAGAGAAAAGAAAAGACTGGCGAGCTTGCAAATTCGACGAAGAATAGGTATAATATGATAAAAAAAAAGGCGCACATATGTATAAAATTTCGTCGTATTCGAGCGGCTCTTTGTGCGCGTATATAGCGAAGGTATAAAGTCGTTACGCGCGAAAATTGCGTTGATGAGAGCCCGCGCGTGTATGGCTAAAAGCATAAATAATGCCCGGGGGATGCGCATGCGAGAGGGAGAGGAAGTGTGACGGGGAGACACGTGAATTTTCCGGGATTTGCCGCCGGTGACGTGTGGCGAATTGGTATGAGGAGGAACGAGGAGGGGTTTATAGGCGGAATAATCTCCTATTTGTCTCGGGTGTGTAATTTTTATTTGCCGAATTATGGTATATCACTCGTGTATGATGAGCTTATTGCTTGATAGAAATGCTTTTAATTAAACGGAATGATAAAGTTATATTTATGTAGCTCGGCGCTTGATTAAATTTGAAAAAAATGTTATACATTTCACGCGATGATGACTATATAAAAGGGATCTTCAATTAGAGCAGCAGCGAGTTCGAGAGAGGATACTTGGAAAAGTGTAATATAAAAAGGGAGAATGAATTATTTTTAAAAAGACGTAGTTGAAAAGTAACCCACGTAGCCTCATTTCGCGTAATTAATTGAACTTACACGACACGGCTCTCTGTACACTATAATATAACTACGAAACTGCCGCACGTGGCATTGAACCTTACTGCCTCTTCGAAATTCCAATCATGACACAGAGAGAGAGACACACCTGCGCGCAAAGCTCATCCCTCGAGTGCCGTGTCGCGTCCCTCCAAGACCGTAGGTACGGCTCTCCGTGAGATTATTACGCCGAGAAAATTGCGCAACCCGGAGAGAGAGAGATTGGAAACGCGCGTAGCACACAGAGACTTTCTCGACTTCTGAGCGGCTGCGCGCGTGTTATATGCAAAGCAGTCGTCCGCCGCGACGATAATTGGCGTCGAGTTGCGCAAGTATATAGAGGCGACGCGATGCGATGGCGCCGCTGAGAAAGTTTATTAAACGCGCGTGTGCGCAAAAAGGGATGTAGAGAAAGAGAGAGGAAAAATTGTTCATATTCTTAGCTCATCTTTAATTGTGACAGATGAGATGTTTGCCTAGAGAGAAACACTTTCATATATATACAGACACTCCGAACCGCTGCCAAAAATCCGGATATTCACTTGACACGCGCGCGCATCACGCAGAGTGAGCTCAACTATCGCTCATTTCCAATTTATTGCCGTCGAGAGAGCGACATTTTTTTGTAACTCACCGAGAGACAGGGTTTATTAGCCGATATATTTTGCCGGATAATCGGCCGAGTTTTATTAACGAAAATAAGTACTATATGTATACGCATGACGAACTGTCGTCGCTGCGTAGTGTATTTTGATTGCTCTTCGCGGGTGATGGTACGATTGGCGCCATTCCATCCTCTTACCACACACATACACATACCTGGCCGAAAGAATACATTGACGTGGGAATTTTCAGTAGTTGATTATGCGAGAGGAGTAATTTTAGCTGTTACAGGAGCTAGCGAACTGACCATATTTCTAGAATTATAAAAAAAATAAAACAAAATTAAATCACTATACCTCAGCATATAATAATCCCCGTGTACCCTCTGAAAAATTCAAACACATCCCGTGATTTCCTACATATACACACACACACACACCATCAGCAACATCAACAACCCCCCGGGCGCCCTCCAGCGGCACGCATCTATATATACGTCCCCGGAGTGCGGTTGTCGTATACGGCCGAGGCGTTTGACAACGGGAGCGGGGGGCGGCGGCCGTTTTTCGCGCAGTGCACGCGGGTATATCACGACCCCACTTTATCAAGTCAAGGCCACGCTCCTCCCCCCCACCCGAAAATAAATATCTTCATACGAGAGAGCCGCCGCCTCTTTGCGGTATAACATATTCCTCCGATTTTTATCCGACGGAGAGCGAGACGATAGGAGAGTTTTCTCGTAAAGATACAGCCTGAGAGAGAGAGAGGCAATTTATGAATATTCAAGCGCGGCCAAGTGGATGTATATACACACGTTAAATTCAAACGACGGAAAGTCAATTGACCTATCCGGCATTTGCATCGCGCGCGCCGTCGCGCGAAAGGGCGAATAATAATAACCCTGCACCGGGGGATAATGTATACAACAGCCCTCGACTTTTAGCGCAATTAAAGGTATTTTATACTGCACCTATAATATAACGCCTCTGAGAATCAAGTTTTTAAATACGCGCGGGGGGCGCCGTGGTCGGGGGAGGGACACTTTGCGCATAGAGAGAGAGAGCTTATGTTTCGGGAGCTATTGATTTTTCGACAGCCGCCCCGCGCGCGCGTGCCGAGGAATTTCTCGCTCTTTTGTGTGTCGCGAGCTGCGGCGGCGTCGGCTCAAAGTGCTATTCTTATATATAAAGCGGGCTAGAAAAGTTGGCCGAGAGAGAAACTTTCCTCGTGTATATACACAGACACCGAAGAGTTTATACATCTTTGGAAGGGTTGATTTTTCCCTCAAAGTATTATTAGGTAGAGCACACGTTGAACGAATTTAAGCTACAGTCATCACACACAGAGAGAGAACAAATCGCTCGGTTCCGCTCCATCTCACTCGAGGCAAACAGATGCACGAAGATTCAATCAATTAGAGCCAACTAGACGCGCTTGCTCGCGTAGCGCTCGCAGCTCTTTGCCGCGGGGATTCGTTAAATCCTCGCGACGGCGGCTCTCGTATTCCGTATCAGTTGGCCGCGTGTAATACGGGAGAGCTGCATGAAACCGGATTACCGCCGAATGTCGTGTCTCCGCGGGTCCCTCCAGAGACGACGTAGTGTGCGTCGCCAGAGCGGAGAGTGGGAGACGTATTAAGTACGTCTCTGTGTCTAATGATATGCGATAGAGATGCATGCGAATTAAGGAGAGGTTTATTATGAAATATGAAGTAAACTGTACGTAGCCGGAGAGTGGAACGAGGCAACGATAAGCTGTCAAAGCACCGAGCCGGGGAATTGAAGATCTCGCGCGAGCTCGAGTTGCGTAATACCCGCAGGGATATGTATTATTTCGCAGCTGACAAACAGCCGCGCGGCTGCAATTATATCGGAAAATTCTTCGACAATTGACGTGTAATTTGGAAAATTTGAAAACTTCTGTATAGCCCGAAAATAGAATATAACTGAATTTTAATTGCCGAAACGCTTAACGAGCCGATTTTTTAACGAATCGAGAGAGAGAAATTCGCTCCGTTTCCTTGACGTAACGAGCAGTGCGCGGCTCTGTGTAATAGCTCTCCCTATAAACGAGCAAAAAAGAAAAAGGGATCTGGAAATCCATAACCGCTCGGCTGACGCGCGTGTAGTAAGACCCAAATCGACGCTTTCGTTTCTTACTCCTCGCGGCGTCCTCGCTTATAATTGACCGTTCGCGGGTGTCCCCGGGGGAACCGCAACTCCCGCGGGATCTACGCGTATGTGGAGAGCCTTGGATGCAGTGTTTTTTCGAGGTTCCGCGTGGCGGACTGTAATAATGCCCCTCTTTTTGTCAGGATTATAGCTTTTCTCTTGCTTTTTTTCAACTGGTGAAACACGTGTTCTCCTTTTCTCACAAGTGGTCTTTGCTTTTTCGTACATGTACGCGACAGCTGTTAAGTACTACGCGCGCGGCCTAATTGAAGCTGAACTAAAAGTGTATCGATGCCGCTGCAGCTCGAGTGAATACATCGAGAGGCGTTTCGAGTTGGACAAAGTTGAGCGCCGAAGACAAATATAAGGGGCAGAAATTAACTGCTCGACGATCGGCGTCCCCCGAAGAGCGGAAGATAAAGTTGCGACGAACTCGGGGGCTAATTGAAAAGATCTCTCGCCGAATGAAGATGGATATTATGGCATTCAAACTTTCGTAACCCTTCTCATCGACATGATTTCTTTTTAGCTCTATTACACACGCGCGATCGTCTTTGGCGCGATTTTGCCTCTCACCCGAAATGGATTTTTCGCGCGGCACGAGAGCCATCCATTCCCGTCGTGAAAAATCATCGTGACCGCGGCTGCCTTTATAGCCCGATTCCGAGAGAAAAACGTGAATTTTTTTTTCTCTCTCTCGACGAAACTGTCGCGCGGCCCGTAAATCTCGCGAGAGCCCAGAGGTAACGCGGCGTGTGAGGATTCGAGGGAAATAAAAGGTGGGATATATATATGGGAGGATTTTGGCGCGGGACAAGGTCGCTGATTCGTGGTTAATTTGAACGTCCTTTTTATTAGCTTATATTTCAAATGTAAAGGTTTTTTTTGTCAAATTGTTTGCAAGAAATATAAAAATTAAATTGTTCTGTTTAGAGAATTCTTGTTGATTTAGAGTAGTTGCACGTTCGTGACTGACGAAATTAAGTGCAACAATCAAACGTCAATGTAATTTCCAGACGGGATAATTGTTGTAAAACAAAATGCGTTCCGTTATTACAATTACTTTGTCAAACACAAAGATAAATCCTATTTGAGGATTAGCACACGTCAAAGTTCCATCAGCGCAAGTTTAACGAAAACAAAGAGAAGAAGAAGAAGAAGCGAAAAAAAATTGACAAAGTAATCTACAGAAAACTCGCACATCTCTAATTGAGTAGGGGGGTAAGAAGAGGTAACGAACGACGGCGACAGCTTCGTCCTCCGGCTCTATTTTTCATGAAAACACACTCGCGCGACGAGAGTAGAAACATTTCGAACTTTACGATGTTTGACTTTAATTCTTTCGCGAAGTTGTATAAAGCTCGCGAGTTATTGGAAAAATACCTTTCCCGCCTTTCAGGACTTAACTTATCGGCGAATAAAAATGAAAGAAATACAGCTCGGACAGTAGTAGTAGGCTTTTCTTTTTTTATTCCCCCCCCTCCCGCACGTGTATATAGCGCCGGTGTGCTGTGCTCTCCTCGGTAATTAACGCGTGGAAAGCCGATAATTTGCGGTCTTTAGCGCGCTATCGCAAAGTGATTAAGTCGCCGCGGAGAAGAAATAACTGCGCCTGATTGCTTATTCATCGACAGCGACGAAGAATCCAGTTTTTTACAACCACGGATTGCGGAAATTTCGCCTAAAAATCATTACATCGGCGACGAGCAAAAACTCATGCACTTGCGCAAACGGATATGTATTCGACCTTAATACCCAGCGTACAGGAGAGGAATCCACGAAACGCGCGCGCTTATTAATTACGCCGGGGCCGGCGAAAACTTTTTTATCTCGCTGTATTACAGCGTCGATTTTATTAAAAAAAGAAGGAAAAGAAAAAAAACTTCTCGCCGTGAGCGGCCCGTGTAATTATATTCCCGGCGCGCTCGTTTCTTGAGTTTCCAAATGGAATTAAAAAAACATCGCGCACGCGCGCAGAATGCAATGGCCTACTTCTCGCTCGCGCGCGGCTCGTATAAGGCGCGCGCGCGCGTTTCTGAGAGATACACACAGAGAGGGACAAGGAGAAGGAGAGAAAGAGAGAGAGAGAGAGTACATTTTGCAAAATTCAACGCGAGAAACGAAAAATGATGTAAGGAGGAGGCGAGACGTGCCAAGTTCACGGTTCTTTTTTTTTTGTAGCGGAATTGAATTCCGGTAGAACTGAGTTTCAACGCGTGGCGAATTTATATACGTCGTCGCTGAGAGATGTACTTTCTTTTTTTTTTATTCAATTTCGACTTGTGCGGGGACTGGAAAGGATGAAGATTTGGGTTTGGTTTGACGTAGAAACATGAAAATGCAAGCTTGTTATACTTTTAAAGCGATTACCGTTTAGTTTCAGGCCTGCGGCTATGTTTAATCAGTCGATCTTCCTAACCGCGTTATCAATGAACTCTTTCGCCTGTTGGAATATTTGAACAGCTGATTCGAATTTAATCAATTCTCCATTCCAAATCTTTTCTCGAAACAAGAGAGAACATCGCAACGAGAAAGCCCAGATTTGGAACGAGGCCCGCAGTGCATCACACACGAATCAAGACTTACGGCTGAACTTAAGTAGCGGATGAACGCCTTTAACTCGCGAGTCCGCTTGATTTAAAGAGGATTGAATTAGAATAGAAAGTGACTATTAGTCGTAATCGGGCATTAAAACAACAAGTGCCCTCGACAATTAGTACAAGTATTTTCGTCGATGCCATTCCCAGCCAGCCTCCCCCAACAAAAAATAATTCCCACTCCCCAAAAATCATCCATCCGATCGCACTATTCTTTCTCGCAATTTTTAATACTACACCACCAAAGTGCCACCGCGGCGGCGCGACCCTTTGGTACCGCAGGAGCAATTACCGCGCCGCAAAGCCAAACAAATTCGCGCGCGAGCTCTCTTTTCTCCTCGCGCGCTTGATAAACAAACGAATCGGCCGCCGGCAACGTCGTCGTCGGGCCTCTCTCCACAAGACTACGCGAGGGAAAGAGAGAGAGAGAGAGGAAGCGAGCCGGAGGCAATTTTTCCAGCGCGAGACTCTCGAGAGCCTCTTCACGCGAGCCCTTTGAAATAGAAAAGAGAGAGAGAGAGGGGAGACGGTTGCCGTTTTGCCGAGCTGACTGAGCGAAGCTTTCCGGGGTATATTGGGACGACGCCCGGCGAGTGATTTGTTTTTACTGGGAATCGAATTTTTCTTTAACAGGCAAAGGTTTGTATACTTGACCAATCGATCATTTGACAAGGATACTTTTTCTGTCGAAATTTGTTCGGTCTCGAAAATCAAACCAACTTTGGTCCTCTACAATCCTGCTCCTGATACACACATACATATATATGCGAATTCCGCAGTGACTCAAGCTCGCATTCGATTACACCTCGGGAGAGAAACTCATCAGCCGATATACATATACTCGCTTGGGCTGAAAAGTGAAACCACCTCGTCGGATTTCTCACGTGTACGTGTGTCTCCTCTCCGGCGCCCGCGGCGCTCGTGAAAATGTCAATTTTACGCCGCGGGGAGGGATCTTATCGGCGCTCGGATGCTCGTAAAATCGACGGGCCGAGGATTTTTCGGACGACGAGTATGTATATACACATATATCGGAGGACTGGCGTGTCAGCGGTTCGAGGATTTTCTCTCTTCTTCTTTCTATATCTGCGAGGGCTTTCCGGAATGTCTCTTTCCATCGATCCTTGTAAGTCACCAAGTGGACTTGTACGACAAACCCCCGGGGGGCGTATATATTGCACTTTTGTTTCTATTTTTAATACATGTCCAAAGGTTCTCTCCTTATAAATGTAGCCCTCATTTAAATATATTCCAGCTAACCTTGTTTAATCCCCGACGGGTATAAATTAACCGGCGCGCATGTGCAGGCATCTCGAGATACCCATCTTCTCGGTGCATGGCCGAAAAAGTTTTACACCTTATACTTACTCTCTCCGCGAAATACTATGGACGAGAATAGATCCCGAAGGGCAGCCACTCGCGGGATATAATTGCGGAGTGTAATGAAGGCTCGGATGGTAATAAGGGCGGAGGGATATATCGTGCGCCGAATGAGGTCAGTGTACCAGAGCGGATGAGTTATGGGGAGAGAGAGAGAGAGCGTCGCCGCCGCCTTCTTGGACTTCGCTATCGATTGGCGAGATGGCTTTATTTTACTCTCTTTGTTGCGCGATGATTGCTGGCCGCGTATAATTCGTTTATTCGGCGATTCGCCTGATTATCGCAGGTATACGTATAAATGGAAGAGAGGAAGAGAGAGTCATTTTATGAAAAAAAAAAAATAATAATAATAATAATAATACACGCGCGGAGGTAGGCAGCAGATGGGAGCATTGAAAAAACGTTATTTATAAACGTGTTCATTATCCAGTTCAAGGATAAAATATTCCTGATGATGAGAGAGGTGAAAATTCATATCGAGCGCTGCACGTGTATGTATTTTCGAAAAATACTACCCTTTTAATCATGAAAAGCCGGGGCGCAGCGTGATTGGAAAATTTTTGATATTCAACGTCCTAACCTAATTACACTTTTATCGTGTTTGTTGATCGGAAATGAGAGGGGAGCAGATGGAGAGAGCAAAAAAAAAAAAAATTTATCGGGAAATGGCTTATTCGAATTAAGCATTAAAAGTTATATTCCCTCGTCGGCCTTGAATGCCATCAACGAGAAATATATATATATATAGAGAGAGAGAGAAAAAGATGTAACGGAGTGTAGTTTGATAATCCCCACCCCTCCGCGCTTATTACTTCCTATCTGCCCCCCCCCACCCCGCTTTCTTTCCTCCTCGTTTGTCCCAAACTTGTTTTCAAAGACAAATAAAACTTTCTCGCAAAGAGAGAAAGACCGATCGAATTCGTAGGAAATATTCAATGAACCAACCCTCGAGATGTAATTACATTAAACAACCCGCGATTTCAGCTCACGGAATCGTCTTTGTTTATGTTAGTTCCACGCCCGCCCCCGAACACACACACACACACACGATTCCGCTCACGTGCCGCGAATCCTTTTGGGAACTTTTCCCGGGAACGTGTAACGAGGCCGCGTATAGGCGCCTGAGAGGGCGAAAGTGTCGCATAGCGCGCGATGGAAAAAGGCGATGCTGCATTGCGGAGAGAGGCTGCATATCTATTGGAATTTTCGCGCGAATTAATTGGGGCTGCGCGGCGAATGAAAGGAATAACACGTTAATTGATCGATCCGCGCGCTGACTTCTTTGTTGTTTGGCGTATTCTACTTGCGATCCTTACACAGTACAACGATGCACTTCTCGTAATGATTTGAAAAAACGTGTACAGAGTTACAAAGGGAAACGAGCGCACAGCACGTAGTTCGCGGAAAATGTTGAAAAGAGCCCGAGAGACGCTGCAAGCATTGAACTTTTTTAGCCCCGACTACCCCCGAAAAACTTTCGGCAACTGTATATACACGGTAAACCGCATCTCTTGACTTTTTCGAAAACCCAGCGCTTCCAACTACCTTTCTATCTCTCGGGAAAACAAATCAATACCTTTAGCGCAAAAAGAGGCAGCGACGACGCGCCCGGAGAGTTGTTTCCGGCTCGGCGAGCCCGAAAAACGCGCTTACACGGCCCGCAGACTTTTCCGAATGCAAAGAGAGAGCTGGTGGTTGGGTAAACGGAGTGCCTTATACACCACCGCCCCCGCCGTGTTGTACAGTCTATCGGGCGGCGAGTGAAAATCTAGATAATTAATAGCGGCGGAGGAGTGCGCCATATGTCGCGCGAGAGTTGCGAGTGTGTCTATATATCGGCGATACGAGGGTGACTCGATGATAAGCTTTTGTTCTCTTTTTTTTAATGTGGATGTTATGCTATAATGCGTTATCGGAATTAGGAGAGGAGATACCTTGTCCTCACCCTCTCTCATAAGATACGCAACTCCGAGCCGGCGCTCGAGCGTCGCGAGGATTTTAGGGGAGTATACGATATAATCGCCGTGAAAATAACCTGAAAAGAGCGCGGTATATACGCCACGGGGTAAGAAGAAGAAGACGCGCGAGCGGGAGAGAGAAAGAGCCGGTATCTCGCTCTCTCTTTCTCTTGGCGTCGGCATCGGTGAGGCCGACGTCGATATTGATCCGTCAATGTGTATACCAATTAAGCCGCGTGTTTGCTTACTTACGGCGGCGGCTCGTCTCTGTGGAAATATACAAGGAAGAGAGAGAGAGAGGGAGGAGGATGGATGCGGATGGATTTCTTACGGAGGGTAGAGAAACGAACACACATATATATATATATCGCGGAGGATGACTCAATTATATTGGACCGAGATTTTTGTCCTATACGCGGTTATATATATATATTCTTAAGAAGATTTTAAGTATCACTGCTCGCCGACGTTAAAAAAGTTTCCGTCCATCAGCACAAAAAGCTTTTACATCATCATTGGAGAGCCGCATCATCACGCCGATAGCCGAATGCAGTCGCTCGCCGAATAATAAAAAAAAGGTGATTAGTCGGCGCATCGCTGCGGCAAGTGTGTTACAAGTATACGCGCGTGTTTCGAAAGTGCCCGATGGCACGTCAGTTTGTGTATATGTGTATGTGGCGCTGAGGGACGGGGGGGTATATAGCACATACAGATTTGTTTACGGTACTTAATAACGCAACTAAATTCACACGCTAAACATGTGTATGGTCAGTGATTAATAATTGTCCATATAATAAATACGCAACGAGCGCCGCACTCGCGGAGAGAGAGCTTTCGCGGCCGCGGCGTTCTAAGGAAAAAGCTCGCGCCGCGCACAGCATCCGTCAGCTGTGTGTTCCCGTCTGTTCAATTGCCGATGGGGGGGTGCACATAGTACACACATCAACCCCCTCCCCGCTCGCGCGCAGGCGCACCCTATTATACAGGTCTAACCATCATCACCCATGGATGGATGTATAGAGAAGAAATACTCACGTGCCGAGCTGCTCCTTGAGGACATACTTGTCCTCGATGGAGGGCGACTTGTCGTCCTTCTTGGGCTTCTTGGCCGGGTCGCGCCTGCCGAATAGCGGCATGATCCTGAGAATCCTGAGGCGCAGCCCGAGGAGCAGCGAGTCCGGGCCTGCCCGCAGCCTAGTTGTCCCGAGCTCTTCCTCCTCCTCGCCTCCTCCTCCTCCTCCTAGCTTCTGCTGCTGCTGCTGCTGGTGATACTGCTGGTCCGCCGGGGGCGACAGCTTGGCGATATATCCACCCCCTCGAGAGAGCGAGTCGCGCGCGCACCCACACACACGGCCGCCCCCCGCACCACTGCTGTGTACCTACTACTACTACACGGCCGCGGCCGCGGCTGCTACCACTCGACGACGATGCTGCTGCCTCGTATCATAGCTGCCGTGGACAGGTATATGTGATTATATACTTGCGAGGTATGCGGACGAGAGAGTGAGTGAGAGTGAGTGTGTGTGACGGGGATAGATGGATAGAGAGAGAGAAGAGAGAGAGAGCGAGAGAGTGCGAGGCGCGCGAGCGACGAGAGACGACTGACTCGCCGCGTCGACTACACACTGCCAGTCGCTCTCTGCTCCGCGACTCCGACACCGAGTGCGAGAGAGAGAGAGAGTGTGTGCAATATAGGCACGAGGGAGGGGGCGAACAGTAGAGGCTCTATCTGCGCGCAGGCAGCGACGACAGAGCGATCTGTCGACCGGACGCCGAGGCTCGCGCGCTCAAGAACCGGAGCAATGCGCGATATGTCTGCTGCTGTGCTCGATATTATGTGGGAGGCTGCGCGTGTGCATGGGAATCGATGGGGGATGAGGTTTTCTTTTTTATGGGGTGATGGGGTGGTTGGGGAAGAAGGTACGGGAGGAGGTTTATTTATGAACGAGGATATGGGTTTTTAATTTACGGCCTCGAGAATTTCAGGGTGTATAAGCAATTAGTAGGGTATAACCCGCGCGAATTTGCTTAGAGGCCTTTATCGATCTTCCAATTGACGTTTTAATCACCTCGCGCGAGAGAAGCGGAGAAGGCTGGGCTTGCGTAATTAAGAGCATAAACAACAACAAGTGTCGACCCTCGGATATACACCGGCGTTTAATAAAGCCAGAGATTGGGGAATTATTTATCAAATCGCTCGCCTTTTTTGCCGATCCACTCTGAGTTTACGTTATATTTTGAAATAATTCAATGTTGGTGAGAGGCGGCACGGCCGAGGGATAAGGCAGCTGACGCGTTACATCGAGCAAGAGCTTTTACCAAGTTGTGTATTATATTAAAAAAAAAAACGAAAATTTCGATTCTAGGCGCATAGATTGATAACGAATTAGCGTCGTTAATTCCGTTAGTCAAGTAGGTCAGCCGATTTTCTATAAATCATCCTCCCCTTCCCTCCCCCGAGCGTATACTTTCCATTACAAAGCCGCGCGCGCGCTTGCGGCGATGTTGTTATACGTTTAATTAAACTATACTTAGGGCGTTTCATTAAACTGTAAAATTAGTTTTAAAGTCGCTCCGCGGCGATTGAACTTTCTCGCTCCTCGCGACGCTCGCTTTGATTGATAAAGTTCGTAAAAACAGCTTAATATTCTGTCTCCGCGGCGATTAACCGAGTAAGATAATTATTACCATATGTACAGTACTTGTATTATTTTGGAGCAAAGACGCTACACTTATTATTCACGTTGCGCGCAGCAGCAGAAGAGCGTAGAAAATTTTCAAAAGAATCCTCGGCCGAGAACGTGCGCGCCCGATAATTGTCAATGGAGCGGT
>JAPYZP010003054.1:0-17373 GCA_030522985.1 Torymus sinensis
GGCTGGCCAATTTTACTCCCGTGATGCGTACACTATTTTTCGCCATACCCGGGCCGAAAACACCACATTCCCGTTTTTGAGCCGGGCGGGAATGTGGGATTTTCGACCAGGGTATGGCGAAAAACAACTTACAGAATGAATTATTTAAGGGTTACCAGATTTTTGCAAAAGAAAATATAACTAATCGCTGGCACACTTACAAAGTCAATGAAAAGTGACTTTTTGTGGCGTGATCATTAGATTATATCCCTTTTAAAAAAACATATACCCTATGATCACAAACTACTAGATGTTCCCATAGCTTTCATGAGTTATCCGGTAAAAAAAATGACTGAACAAAAATGAGTATAACGCTACCACTTTTTCACTCAGGTCTAGAAAGGAAGAAAAAAGGTCATATGAAAGTGTGCTCTTAATTTTTTTTTTCAATTTCTCTATATCTCAAATTTGAAAAGTTCAGCGGAATTACGCATAATAATATTGTGCGGCGGCGCTCGGATGGTAAGTATGGGCTTTAATAAAAATATATGTCAGTATACCATTTATAGTCGGTCACGAAACTCGAAAAGCCGCCTAACAAGCGATAGGCACTGGAAGTATGACTCATGGTAAGTTCAATTATTTATCAATTTTATTGCTCTTATACTAAGTGATCTTTTGAGATATCAATATTCGATGTTGCTATCTATTATATATATTTTTAGTAATTTCTTATGTCAATTTAAACTTCAAAATATTTCTTTAAATTTCATAGGGTTTACAAAAAAAGAAATTTTTATTGCTGTAAAATTTTTTACCAGATACTCATATTGAACCAAATCTTGCCAAATACAAAAACACCAGAGCAAATAAAAATTTGAAAAAATCTATTATCAAGCACAATGTCTAAAAAATTAATTTTTATAGTAAAAAATCTAAGAAATGGATCTACTAGAATTAATTAAAAGAGATCTTTTTCACACTAAAAATTCTTTGATATGAAAAATATTTTTCAATATTATTATACAATGTGAGAAACCGCAACAACATAAAAACAAATCCCTCGGCCCTCATTGCTCCCGAGGACAACATAGTATGTTTTCGCATGCCCGGCCGAAAGTTAGGTATTTGTGTTTAATCCCTGATTTCAGGGTCGAAAACGTCACATGACCTCCTTCCTAGAAACCGCGACGCTTATATGCTCGTGTGTCTATACTTTTTTCCCGATTCGTGCCGCCGGCAACATGGATTTGAGCCACTAATCGGGAAAAAAGTAGCAGTTTCTAATAGTACATGTGGCGTTTTACTCCCTGACGACAGGGAGTAAACTCAATACTTTACGCGTGCTATGCGAAAAAGTCAATTTTTGGATATTACTTTAGAGCATTTAATCTTACACAAAAATCGCATATAATATTTTCATGTGCTATCAATTCCTGACGAACTAAAACTAGAAAAACGATTTTTTTGTCGCACAGACATGATTTTCCCATTTTTTAAACCTAGAGAACGGATTTAAAGTAACTAATTTTAGACTACCGGGTGCAGAAGTGTCGGAGCAGACGCAAAAGTATAGATGTAGCGGGGGCGTAAATACCGTAGCGGGCGCGAAAGTTGGCATAGTGGGCGTAAAAATGCCGTAGCGAAAATCTGAATCTGTGTCACAAAACATATTGGGTGCACCAACGGCTAAGTGGACTTCTTGGCCTCGTGTTATTGCAGTACTCTTTTTCGGCTCGCAAAACGCACTCGCCTTCGGATCATATTTGCTGGCCTCCGACTGATACTGCAAACTCCATACTCGGTCTGTAAAGACCCACTTTACGTCCTTGGCACACAATATACTATTTCGTCCGGCCGGGCCGAAAGTACCACATTCCCTCCTGGCGCAAAAACGGGAATGTGGCATTTGGGTCTCGGCGGGAGGAAAAATAGTATACCCTTCACGGGAGTAAAATTGGCCAGATAAGAGCTGTCCAAGTTTTTTCCTCCCTAGGTGCGTAATATACTAATTATGTCCCGCATATTCGGGAATATAGTAAAAGAGGGAATCAAGCTCAACTTTTGTCTCGTTTTTTAAGTCTATAAAGTGGCCATTGTAGTGAAGAGGAATAAAAGTTTTTACTTAGACAGCGAGGTACCATGGTGGGGGGATGTGTGTACGGGAGCACCGCCCATCCAGTTAAACATAAAGACTATACTGAAAGTCGGTAATCGTAGTAATATGGAAAAGTCTAAATTCCAATAAAAAGTTACTTTATTTGTTATATTTTTCTACATTTTCACTTTTTTTTACATTTATTTACGACTTTTTATATTTTATAATTTTTGCTTGAATGTAAGTAATTATAATGTCATATGATGTAGTAGCTAAACATCTCATAAACGTCTCATATGAGCTTTCGTACAAAATCTCATCTGCAATTATACGCTAATACATAATTTATTTTTAATTTAAAAGAATGAATAAAATTGAACATGGAAAAAGGATCAAATAAAATAATAATATTAATAAAATGTACTAATAAAATTTTATTTGTTTTTTTTTTCATATTAATAAATGTCATCATATCAATTAATATTAATATTTTATATTAATTAATCACTATATTTTTTTAATTCTTTCAAATTAACAATAAATTATTTATTATTGCAGATGAGGTGTTTGTGAGATTAGAATTACTACCATGAGAAATATTTATCAAGATCTCATATGAATGAGATCTTGGTAAATATTTGTTTGGTTATAAAGAATATTGAGTACTATAACTTAACTAAATTTTTATATATTTTTATTTATTATTTTTGGAGAAAAATAATTTATAAAAAAAAGTGATTTTTTTTGTCGATGCATAACCAGAGTATAATTGGCTTAATTAATTGGTTTGAAATTCTTATAACAATTGAGTGACTTCTTCGGGCGAAAGGATCGATCCATAAATTTCAGAGATATTTCAGGTTAAAATTTTTTTTACTTTTTTTGTTAAATCGTAATTTCTCGAGAATTAGGCTGTATGCATCTGAATGGGATGTATAGCACTCGAAAGAGAATTAAAATACCTATATTTCCTAAAAAAGAAAATTTTTCTAGCTATGATGGTTCTTTTTTTTTATTAATAAAAACATAACAATTCAAAAGTGAAAAAAAAAATGAGTTTTTTGTATGTCCAACGATGACGGGAGTAAAATTGTCTTATTCGCTTCAAAATTCCTAGTAGAGGTAGATAATGCCGAGTTCTTTGGGCAAAATGATTTGGGTCCATAAATTTCAGAGATATAACATTTAATTATGATTTCATTATTAGTGTTTAAAATAATTATTAGATAATATTGTTATTTGTTTTCTAATAAATAATTTTTTACAATTAAATTAAATTTTTAAACAAATATTTAATATAAAAGCACAATAAATTAAGTTTGAGGAAGCTAAGTGCCAATAATGAATTGGCAGCGTTTTTTTATTTCTTTTTATTGGCAAATACATCATTTTAAATAACATTAATTTTAATACAAGATTCAAAAAAGACTAGTAAATTCAAATAAAGTTGAATGGTATCACTTGTACATAAATAAAAAAAAATCGAATTCCTGATAATTAGGTATACAGATTTAAATATGGATAACCTTATTATAAATTTTTTTTCTTGATTCATTTCTTCATTAATTTTGATTTAATCATTCATAAAAATCTTATTGATTTTTGTCTTTATGGTTACTTTTTAGGCACGACCGCTGCTCGGGAGAGCCTTATTAATTATAATGCTGTTATCAGGACATGTGTTTGCTGTATACTTTAAAGGTCCTATACTTACGATCGATTTTTAAAAATCGTCTTACATAATAAAGAAAAAATTACCTTTGATAAAAAAAAAACAATAATTTATTACAATTAGGTACAAAACTTAAAAAAAATATGAAGAAAAATCGGTAAGTATATTTTTTTTTCTATCAAAATATTCCCTTGTTTCATAAAAATTAGTTATTTTTTTATTCTGAATAAAAAATAAAAATATTTTGAACTCTTAAGCAATAAAAAGTTATTTAGATATACACAGTTTGTAAAGGAAACATTTTAAGTAATGAACTCACATAGACAGTGTAGACTGTAGATCGTTGGCTTGCATTCGAGTTACTGATAAAATAAGTTTTCAAAACCGAGCTTAAACAGGAAGAAAAAAATGTTTATAAAAACGGCAATAAAAAATACAGAATTTAGAAATAAAATTTGAAATAGTGCTTATAGTCATTTACACAATGCCTAAATTTGTCCAACACGTATATATTAGCACAGTTCGTATTTGTACCTACTATAAGCCTCAAAATGGCGGACCAATCAGTTTATCGAACCGCCCGCACGACCAATTGAGCTACAATGCCATATTCTTTAAGCACCTGCACAGCCCTTATAATGAAAATGTTACAAAGGAAAAATGACTACCAATCGAGAAAATAAAATTTTGTCCATTTGGGGGAATCATTAAAAAAGTTACCAAAAATGGCAAGGATATCATATATATTTGCCAACACAACACGTAGCTGGGATTCGCAACGAAGCGCCACGGTAGAGTGTGGGGGCGCTCCTGTTACCCCTGCAACATAGTAATATTATAGGTAGGTATCGTTGGCAATTATATGGCATTGCTGCAGGCCACTGGCTATACTTCTGCTAAATCCCGACGCAGTCTCGCCCCTCTACGAGCGGCTACGACACTTGCAGCCTCAACAGCAGAAGGGCCGACTACTTATAGCATAATTTCTCTCTCGTACCTACTTATGCCCTACGCTCTGCGCCCTTTGCATCTCTTACTCTCTCACTTTCTCTCCAGTACTTACACGAGCTGAAATATATAGAGCCGTACATACATATCTTCGTTGCATATATACCTATATACTTATACATAGCAGCCACCGCGCAGCGCTTTTCCTTGCACTTTGCGCATATTATACCTAGCACCTTGCAACGACGCCGCACCGCGCGCCACTCTTCTCGCTCGACGTCCATCGCGCGTGCGTGTGACCGTCTGGCTGTGTGTGTCCGTGAGGAGAGCTAAGCTGCCGAGCCGCGCGCTGCCGGAGGAGTCGCAGAGCGAGAGCACTAGAACAGTTCCATCTACACCGCCGCACACGCGTGTGTACACACGGCCGTGAGGAGCAGAGAGAAAGAGACAGACTCAAGAGGGACGTGTAGTAGTCGGCCAGCTCACCCCGCGCTGCTTTTGCTGCTGGACAACCGAGAGTCGCGTACACATTTCGCAGGAAGCGTGTGCACGACGTTGACCCCCCCACATACACACACACACACACACGTCAGGCGTCGGATGCTCCCGGCTTCCAAGCCCCGTCGCGGGCGCACCTCGCCTGCCCTCGCAAACACGCCGACGAGGCGTGCGGGAGCCATCGCGCCATGCTGCTACGCCGGCGAACCGCGCTGCTGGCGCGCGCGCGTGCTCCGATCGGAGGAAGCGGCGAAAGCCCGAGAACTTGGAGGGGCCACCGGCTGGCTTCCTCCCGGGCGCCCCCGCCTACCGCGCCGAGAATCCGTGCAGATACACGCGAACGCGCGCGCGCCCGCTCCAAGGAGGCAGCACCTCCAGCTCTCGCTCCGTCCTTGTCTGGTTGCGTGGATGGCCGGTCGATCGCGCGCGCGCGCTCGCTCGCTGCTCGGTCCGTGCAACGTCCGGGACGTCGACTCCTTTTTTTCGGGGTCCCTGTAACGAATTTGCCGAGGCGCGCTCCGAAGAGGAGAGCGAGGGAGAGAGGGAGAGAGGTAGCGTCGCGTCGAATGCGAAAGGGCATGTAGCGTTGTTTGTTTCGCCGGCGATGGCCCGGTGCGCGCACGCCGAGAGGGAATGGCGAGAGGTATTCGCTGTATTTGGTCGGGGGCTAGCTCTCCTCTCGCTCCGTCCTTCTCGCACGCGCGAGTGCACCGGGTGACCTGTGCGTTGCACCTTGAAAGCGGAGCGCGGCCCCTCAAGGACTCGCACGCGCGCGAGAGAGTGAGCTAGCACGGTCGTGGCGCTTCACGTGTTTTCGCGCTATCTCAACTTCACCGAGGCGGCGAGGCCCGAAGTTATGCGCCTTCGATGCTCTGCCTCTCTCGCTCTCTTTCTCTCGGTCCCTCTCTTATATGCTTTTTCTCTCGCTCTCTTGTGCGGTTAGCTATTTTTTTCGCTACTCTGCGAGTTGCGAAATCTTAACACACCGTGATGTGTGTTGCGAGCTAGAACCAGAGCAGCGACGGAGCAGCCTGGCTTTTTCTCTTATACGTGCACGTATGTAACGTACGGTTTCGTTTGAATTCGCGCTCCGAGGCCCCTGACAAGTTAAACTCTGCGCAAATTCGATTGGAATTCATTGGGATTAATTTTTTTTTTTCAACATATGAGAGCTTGCCAGCGTTATTCGATTAGATATTTTTAATCGCGCTCGTATACAATGTGTAGACGCAGAATTAATTATTTTGTCAGTCGAATTTCCGCGCGATCGTGAAATAAATAATCTTTTGATTAGGAGCATTCATGTTTTCACACAATTTTTCATTGTTTAAACTCTGCTTATCTTGATAACAAAGATAAGCCCTATATTATTTCTAAAGCTTACTCTAAAATATCGATTGAATTTTATTGTTAAATTGAAAGTTAGAATCTTTGTATTCTTTAACCCTTTCTTATGACAGAATTATAAATTTCAGATCATTATACAAATCGCTATGCAATACAAAAGATTTCATTCAATTTCATTTTGTTGATTCAACTCTTCCTTCACCAATTGTATCATTTAATTTACCTTTATTTATATGAATTTTAACGAATTTTATTTTTATCATCTAAAATCTTGTTTAAAAAATTCTGTGCATTAAAACTAAGCAAAAGTTTATTATATGTAACAATCTTAGGGCTACATTAAAACATTTCATATTCGATGTTTTATTATGATCTATAAATATTTCTATATTTAATTACAGACTCACTGCCTTATTGAAATTAAGCTGCACAAATAATAAGCATAACGAAATAAAATTTCGTCATTTGAGAAAATAAGCAGCTAAAAAGAAGGTAGACAGGAAATGGTCATGGAGGCATCCCCCTCACCACAATGTGTCGGTCGCGAGTTTGTCCGACAATACTATACCTTGTTAAACAGGGCCCCAGCACATCTGCACAGGTTTGTTGTAACAAATTTTAATTTATCAATTTTTTTATAATAATGCTAATTACAAAATGAACCAGTAGTGTGAAATCCACAAAAATTAACTTTAAATAATAATATGTGATTTAGAAACTTTTTTTTTGTACTTGGTATAATACAGTAATTTAAAATAATTGAAACTTCATTTAATTATGTGTACATTTTTAGGTTCTACAATAACTACTCCTCTTTTGTTCATGGAGGCTTGGAATCAAACAGGGAATCAAATCCAGCCATTGGTCAAAAGCAAATCCATCAAAAAATTCAAGCTCTCAATTTCCAAGATTGCCATGCTAAGATCAATCAAGTTGATTCCCAATCAACACTTGGCAATGGAGTTGTTGTTCAGGTATAAACATGAACATTTTGATTAAATACTATACCTTTTTCAAATACTTTTATTTCTATAAAAAGAATGGCTTCAATTATAGATGATGATTCATTATAAGTTTAAAACTTTATTTAACTCTAATTAAACAAAATGGAAATCATATAAAGTATTATTAAATTTGTAACTCTCTTAAAATTTGTAATGGATTTTTGCATTATTAAAAATGAATGTCATTTACATACATATATAGTATAAATTTTGCTTATCTAATCTCAGTAGGAATATTGTTTAATAGGAATGGGTTATGTTTTTCAATGACTCACTGATTATGTTGTAAAACACAGTTAAACAAAACTGCTTCTTCTTTTTTCGATGTTGTAATTGGAATGAAGTAAATTAGTTTTACATTTAAATCATTTAATTTGTAAATAACAATATTTTGTAGGTATCTGGAGAATTGTCGAATGCCGGTCACCCAATGCGCCGTTTTACGCAAACGTTTGTGTTAGCCGCGCAAGCACCAACTAAATACTATGTTCACAACGATATTTTCCGTTATCAAGATTTTGGTTACACTGATGAGGAAGAGGAAGAGGAAGGCGAAGGTAATAACGAGGGCACTGAAAGAGAGGTCGAAAATGAAAATGTAAGAGTTGAAGTTGAAAAGGAAGACCAGCAAAATCAAGTTCAGCAACTATCAACCAAAATCACCAACATAGATCAACATAGTCCAACTCAACAACAGCAGCAGCAACAACAGCCTCCACAGATGACACAGCAGCAAATTTACTATGCCATGCCTCAACAACAGGTAAATTTTCATACATTCATAATGATATTTATTCATTATTTTTATACAAAATTATAACATCTTTAATAAAATTTTAGATTCATCCTGTTATGCAGCAGGTGACAATCAATGGATCTGTTCATGAAGATTCATCAATTATTTCACAACAACCACTTCAACAGCCACAACAGCAACTCCCACCTCTTCAGCAACAGCAACAGCAGCAACCATACATTACTGAACAAACTACTCAAGAACAATTCCAACCAGAAAGTGAACAAGATGCTCTTTCTCAGCAACAACAGCAGCAGCCGATTAAAATCGAGTCTCATCCAACATCAGAGGAGACAAATGAGCAGCCAGAAACCGAAGAAGGCTACACTCCTGCTCCAGAAACTGAATCTGAACATCAAGTTTCATCTCCAAACACAATTAGCAGTGAACCAAAAACGTATGCCAACTTGGTAAAATCTAGTGTTGGAACCACCAGTCCACAGGTCCCAAAACCGTCAATGTCACCAACAGTAAGTAATCACCATAATCAATTTTTACAATGTAAATTATATAACGTTTAATTTTAACGTAAAATAAATTATTTTTTTCAATAACTAGCCTCCTATTCAAAACCTGCGGATTCAGGAAGACAGAATACCGACACATCAACAATCCACCAATCAATCACTTCCCCTTTCAAGTGGTGTACCAATGAATCAGCATATGCATAGGATGAGTGGAGTTCCACCGCAACAAACTCAACAACAGCAGTACCAGCCAAGAATACCAAGAACTGGTGGTCCCATGCAACGAGGTAAGACGAATAACAATAAAAATAATTATTTTCATATTATAGAAATATTCATTAATATCATTATAATTTTTAACGAAATTATCAAAGGTAATTTTGTAAAATTTGTAGATGGTGAACGACGCACTGGTGGACGCCCTGGAGGATACACTGATGCTCATCAGCTGTTCTTAGGAAATCTTCCTCACAATGCGTCTGAACATGATCTGAGGCAGGTCTTCGAAAAGTACGGTCGCGTTGCTGATCTTCGTGTGCACAGTAAACAAACTGATCGCACAAAAGGACCTCAAGGAGCAACTAATACGAGAGTGCCAAACTATGGTTTTATTACGTTCGAAGACTCGACCGTTGTGAAGGCAGTACTTGCTGATTTGGTGAGTTTCATAAAAAATATAAACTCTATATTGTAAAATTAAAGAACGTATAATGTATTAATACCAATTTATATTTTTAGCCGATTTACTTCCCAGATGAAAATGGACAGAAGTTGAATGTTGAAGAAAAGAAAATCCGACCCAGGGAAGGAGGCAGCAACAGTGGCCGACCAAACCCTGGAGATGGTAATATGCGACCAATGGGAACTGGTCCACAACAGCAACAACAACGTGGTCCAGGTAATATTTTGTTTCAATTATCTGTTTTTTATACAAAATATAAATTAGCTTTTTTAAATATTATTTTTCAAAATACAGATAAATAAATATTTTGAATATAATGCCCTGCGATATAGTAAAAGTTGCAATTATTTTCTTAGTAATGTAACTATTTCCATCCAACACAGTAGAATAAAAAGCTTAAAATTCTCTAACAACTATTCAATAATATTCTGTATATGTAATATAGTAAATTATAAATTGTTAATTTCTTCAATTATTTAGTATTTTCGTTCCATCATTTATTTTATTATTATTATTACCTTTATTATTTTTAAAATAACTATATTTTGTACTTAATTTCAAAATTGAATCTTAATATTTATAAAGCTCAAATGCATGGCAAAGTATTTAAAATTTATATTTTTTGTCTTGTTAATCTTACACTTTTTATTATTTATAATTGATGAAATTCGATTGACAAACACGCAAGTAAAAGTGTTGTGGCATTTTAAATAAATATATTTGAATTAAAAACAATTTTTTTTATGATTTAGGTGGTCCGGGTGGAATGATGAGAGGCGGCCAACATGGAACACGTGGACGTGGTGGTTTCAATCGCGGAGGAGGTGAAGGAGGTCGTGGTGGTCTGAGACAACCAAGTGGCAATCCCAACAATCAGAATTATCAGAATCGTCGCTAATTCTTGGAAAACAACGTATGAGCTTTGTGTCACAGCAAGGCTTCTCCGCCCTTTCGATAAAACGTCAAGATTAAAAAATTAACAAAAAAGAGACAAGAATAAGCGCGAAAATTGAGCTTTGCTCAGAAAAATCCGTACGTAAAACAAAAAAGTAAAAACATGCAAACTCGAAAAAATGACATTCCGACCGAAAAGGAATACTTTTTTCGCGAGACTCTTCCTTAAGAAAGAAGATCAGTGCAACATAAACTTTTTAAGCACGGAAATCATCAGAGAAACAAGACATACTTGGAGAATGGAGCGCGGTACGCTAAGTGCGAGCACAGAGACTTTTGTCAATTGTCTAAGTTGACATCGACCTAAAAATAGCTTTGCATAACTTAATTAAGAATTGCTTTGAGGGTTTTCAATGATTGCCATGGAAAATCAGTTGTGTTTAACTGATGAGGACATTATTTTAAATATCCACTGCTCTGTTATTTGAAGTTTTCTGGCTACACTTAATTAAGTTGTGCTTAAGTTATACTTGGGCAGATTATGCGTGTGAAAAACGGGCCTTAGTTCATTTAAGTCATGCATCAAGAAATTAGGTTGTGCTTAAGTTCATTAAGTTGTGCCTTACAATAATGGCAATCTGCTTAAGTTAATCAGGTTATGTTCAACTTTATTATGTTGTGCACAAAAAAGTTATGCGCGAAGAAAGTAAGATTTTTCGCGCAGCGTTCACTGCAATTATTTATCCCTCCCATAAGTTTAACATGTATAAAGTTTTACATGACCTAATTAGCCTTTGCATAGCGTTTTCATGTTTTATATAACTTTATTACGTTTTAGTTAAGTTTACTCTTAAGGACTGCGTATGTTGTTATGTTCCGCATAACTTGACTAATTTCTGCATAACTTTTTTCGATACTGCATAACCTAATAAATTTTTGCATACCTCCCGTAAGTTTTGCATAACTTAATTAACTTCCCATAACATTCTAAAGTCGTGTATAAACTACTTAACATTTGCATAGAAAATTGGAGTTATGCATAAGTTTAATACTTTTTGCATAACGTTTTCATACCTTAATAGCTTAATTAAGTTTTGCATAATCTTTGTCAATAAAATACAGAACTTAATTAAGTATCGTCGTATAATACAATCCTTCTAATTTTCAAGTCAAGGAAACTGGTTTTCCTCCTTCTCCTTCTATTCCTGGTAAAGATCGATTAGAAAATCGAATCAATGTTAGTCATCCAAAATTTTCTCAGAACGGCCAAAAATCATTGTAAGAAATAATCGGTTTTTCGTCATTTCACTACTAAAAGTAACTAGCTAAATAAATGCAACACTTTTTGCAAGTCACTACCGTTTAACGTTTATAAAGAAAGTGATTAAATTAGAGTTTTGTATAAAAACTTAATCAGAATAAACCAAAGTTCAGCTGTCTTGAAAATTTCGCTGAAAGACAATCTTAATTTTTTTAATCAATTTTACTTTTATATTATACGTTAACTCATATTGTCAATCAAGTTCAATATGAATTTTCAAAATTAATCATGTGTTTTAAATATCAAAAGTATTTAATATATTTTACACATGCGTGATTATATACTTTTGTAATGTGTACAAATATTTCTTTTGAGCGAAATTGCAATACAGAGGAACAAGAGAATACAAGACATTAAAAACATGAAATGAGTGCGACGAAGATAAAACCAAAATAAGAAGCCAACATAAGAAGTGAAAGAATCAATGAACGAACGTGTCGAGTGTATTGTAACGTTTTTGCATTTAGTATAATATACCTATCTTACTACTGAAACATATAATGTTGTTTTTTTTCTGAATTACATCATAACACATAAAAGGGAAGTATAATTAAATTATTTTTTTCGAGATGTGCATGAAAAAGGACCTTTTCCTGCATAGAAAAGTGAATAGAAAGTCGAGTATTTCGAGCGTCTAGCGAGATTTTTCGCAGTAGCGGGAGGACAAGTAATTAGTCTCTCGTTATGACGACTCGATATAGCCGACCTCCCATCTACTTTTCATGTAACAAAAGGTCCTATTTCTGCACTTATTAAAAAAAGTACGATGTTTAACAAGGGAACAGTTGACTTTTTCAGTCTCGGATGATGATTTTGAGCACTCGTGTATCATTCGTGCTCAATTATCATCCTCGCTAGAAAAATTCAACTATCTCCCCTAGTTCCATAATGTATTATTAACACATCTAATTTGGATACTGTACTGATCAAAATTTTAATGCTTTGTTTACAATTGTAATTGTAAATTTATTAATACAGCAATCATATATGCAGTATCATTGCTAACCATTATAGTATACCAATATTATTATTACTTACATAATTTATTGTTCAACATCATTTATGAATTTAAAAATTTATGTAAATGAAAATTAGTAACTGGACAATTTCTTTTATGAAATAATTCAAATTATAAAATATTTTCTAAATATTTTTCAAATATAAATATTTAATGAATTAACATTTGTACTGTGATGTCAATCTTTTTACATTAAAGCAATAATTATATCACTTAGTTACTTAATAATTATTTTGTAAATTGAAATTAAAAACATTTTTTTTCCCAAAATACATTTTGATAAATTTAAGCAACTAATTCCTCTGATTGATTAATTTTGTAGCAATGTATTACGAAGTAATCCACCACTACCCCTTTCATAACACTGTCTAATAAAAGTAGTGTCACATATGGCATTTGTTTTTATGATTTTTGGGCACCACTTCTATTCACTTTCACATTCGTAACTTTGCTCTAAATCTTTCAAACAAATACCAATAACTATTTATTGTAATAACCAGTAATTTGCGTTTTATCGAAGTTGATTGAATTACGTTGTTCTTGGATATTTAAATTGGATATATATATTTATTGTGATTTTCGATCAATTTAATTATTTTATTTTACATTTGTTTTGTATATAGTAAACAATTTATTTTATATAGTAAAAATATATTTCAAAAAAGAAACTTGCTATCAATCTCAAAATGTAGAAATTCATGAAAAATTATTACAATTTATTATTGTTATTAAAAAAAAATACTGATAGCTATAAAATTTTAATGTTATTGCTTTCTTCGGGTGTGTGTGTGCGCATATAAACGGTAAAAAGCTTTTATGCGAACTTAAATTTCCTTCTAAATAATAAAGGTAGCCAAGTTTTATTGATTGATTGATTTGAATATATATCACATCTTTATAGATTCCATTTATAAAAGAGAAACCGCGATTACTATCGTAGTGCAGCCAAAAGTATTGTTAAACGTTTTTCTTGACCTCTAATTGAACAACGTATCTGACTAATTTTCATGTTACGGCGATGTGCGCTGTAAATTAACCGCAATAAAAAACAAAAGCAAATAAACATGCGTGCGTATAAGCGCTCATCTTTTCCATTTTCGAGTATAGTAAATATAGGTTGTTTTATTGCTATAAGATTTCTTACTGAAGAAATATTATTGTGCTTCAACGAAAGTGATAATAGAAATTACTTAGATTGTGATATCCAAGTTTCGTAGAATTTTTCGTGAGCCGCGATTTTTTCGCATTTTATTGAGAAAAATCATTGTAATATAAATTTTTGTCGAGAAATCTATTATTTTCATAACAAAACAATTCAATAACCTCAAATCATATTTGAATAATTTTTTTTTCGTCGAAGTAAAAATTAGTATAAAACAAATTACGTATCCGTCCATAATAGTATACATGTAGGACATACTCTTGTTACTTTCTTAGGATAAAATTATATTTCTTCGTGAAGATTATTCAAACAAAGAATTTTTATTTTTTCACATGTATTAACTATAAATTATATATGTAAAGCGCGTCAAAAGGTACTACCTAAAGTCACAAAGAGTGAATTGTCTCTGGGAAACAGATTTTGCTGAGGCTTTAAAAGTTATTTTCTGCGGTACCTATAGACAAATGGATTTCAGTATCCTCAGTTTAAATCTCAAATTGACCCTTTTACCAATGATATGAGCTATTATATATATTAAATAAGCGATTTTCTAATCGAAATTGTTGTAATTTCATGTTATTATATATGGGTTTGTAAATATTTGCATTATTGATACATGTTTAAAAAGGTAGACAATACAAAATAAAAGTAGACAATACTACGATCTTTAATTTGTTTTCTCTCACGTGTGAAAATGTTGATTTGACTCACATTTATAGATCATTAAAGTAACAGATCAAAATATGCATAAAAATTTAATTTTTTTATGGCTCATCTAAAAATGCTATAATATTTATCGATTATTTTATTTGTATAACTTTGAAATAAATCAACATTTTGATGCACAAAAACCAACCAAGTACACGTATTTGCGATTCGAAAAAAGGACCTATGAGAGTAAATTGAGGCTTCAGGGATTCATTTCTGGGTTTCAGAAAACACCTCCCGCGAAAACTCAACTAAATCTGTTTCTCGGAGACCCGAATCGCCCCTTGCCAGCGGTGCTCGAGAAAAGGTACGTGATTTTAAAATGGATACACAATTTAATTGTAATCTCATAAGTTATTAAATTATTAAATAAACACATTATATGGAAGGCAAATACTTTCTAAACCGAAAAAAATTGTAAATCGATGATTTAGATATTGTTCAATGAGTAAAAAAGTTACTTTCGCAATTTGCCAACTTTTTATTCTTCATTAGATTCTAATGTTTAATGTCTCATTTTACTCCTTAAACATTCATCTACGACCCATCCAGACTTATATTATGAAATAATTAATATATACGAAGCAACATGTAATTGTTTACAGTACAATACAGTCTAAAATTGTATTTTATTGTGCTTAAACTGTAAACAATCACATGTTTTTTCGTATATATTAATTATTCCATAATATAAGTCTGGATGGGTCGTAGACGAATGTTTAAGGAATAAAATGAGTCGTTAAACATTAAATCGAATGAAAAATAAAAAGTTGGCAAATTTCGAAAGTAACTTTTTTACTTATTGAACAGTATCTACGTCTTCGATTACCAATTTTTTATGAAAATAGTTTTTTTCAGTTCAGAAAGCATTTGCTTTTCATATCTGTGTGTACTTACATTATTATATTTTAATAACTTATGACATTACAATTAAATAGTAAACCCATTTTAATCGGCGGAATGCGTGAAAAGGTTCTAACTCAGTGAAGTGCATGAAAAGGTAAAATAATTCAGCTGCGAGAGCTGGAGAAGGTTGTAACTCACGAGTTCCGCTTTTTAGTTAAAAACCGCTGCAGATATTTAAAAAATCTGTTTACGGTTTTTTGGTGACATAGAGAGCTATTCTAGGGCAAGATAAATAAATAAATTAGACACATATTTTGTCTAAATAGCAATGGTTAATTCTTTTACAATTTTTGGTTAACACGAGTTACAATTATTTCCACGTTCGGTTGAGTTGTTACGTTATTTTTTTATCCATGTTGACTATATCTACTGTTTAGAGATTTTTAAAAAAATATTTTTCAAATGTAAATTATTTATCGAGCCTTTGTTTATACCTGTTATAAACTGTATCTATCATTATTTTATAGTGAACGAAGTACTACTAATTTCGGGAGTTTAACAATACCAATGTTTAAGTTGAAATTGCACTCACCCGGTAAAAAATATTGCAAAAACACTAAACCTTTTATTTTTATTTCGTTGTTAACAGAGTGTACTGTAAATGTGTACGAAATATGATCTAAATATTTAAAACATATTCGATCGTTGGGTAATTGCACTGGGGGCCGGGGGCAGGAAAATCTTTAGTTTTTGTGCCAGAGGTGGCAGCGGTGGAGCTGTAGCTGCTGTGTTTGCTCGGAGCATTCTGATCAACAAAGGAGAGAATTGATATAGAAAATGAGAATACGCCGATAGTTGTAGTACTACATAAGCAATTCTACAGAAAATTCACTAAAAGATTTGATAATAAAAAGACAAAAGTTGTACCCGAAAAATTCTACCGAGTCATATAGAATTTTTTTCTAAATTTTCAGTAAATTCCGTTATAATATAATTAAGATAATTTATATAATATGAAATAAATAATTACTATATATACCAATTCTTTAATAAAATATATTTAATAAAAAAAAAATCGTAAATTTAAGTAATTGTATACCAATACTAAAGTGTATGCAGTCAATTTATAATTCTATATTGTTGTAAATGAGATTTTCAATTCCGAAATTATTTTCGTATACGACATATTTTTTATGAACTTCCGAGGAGGAGCCGTTGAACCGGTCAATCCTCCGGGTGCACCACCTCCGCGCTATAATTTATTTCCTCCATCATCGACATGTGTCGCTCGTTCCCAATAAACCTATCTCCGTCGCTGACGACATTACGCCTCGTTAAAGCCGAATTGCATCGCGATGCTCGCGTTCGCGTTGTGTGTTGGCCGGAAAAATAATAAGCGTAGTCGCGCGCGGCCTCGGCAGCGGCAATGCGAACGGAGGAGGAAGAAGAAGAAGAGTGCAAGGAAGCCGCCGAGAAAAAAGACGAGCAAGTAAGCGAGCCAGCGAGCCCTGGAGCGCGCGTGTAGCGATGAGATCACATCCCGGAGTGCGTGCAGCAGCAGCAGCAGCGGCGGCGGTGACGGGCGGCTCCGAGCTGCTCTAACTCTTTGCGAGCCTCTCCGCGGCCAGTCTCCGCCGGCCTAGCGAGCCAATCGGTCCGTCATTCGATACCCCAGAAGAGCTTCCTCGAGATTAGTTTTCAGCATCGGCGTGACATCGTTCAAGCCCACGGAGGTGGCCAAGGTTTGTGCTTTTTCTCTTCTCAGGCTTTTCGCCTGTCTTTTTCATATTGTTTAGAGGAAGTTGGCGATAAATAATATTAAACATGCGCAGAGGGTGGATTTTTCATTTAGCCATTTAATAAGATCAAAGTTTGCTTTTACTTTTAGCATTTACATAATTAAAAAAAATGCATCTAATGTTTAATATTTTAG
>JAPYZP010003055.1:0-12187 GCA_030522985.1 Torymus sinensis
TTTTTTTTACTATAAAGGTCTTATTATATTTCCTGTAAAAAATAAATATATTTTTATAAATAATTTATAATAAAACTGGGAGTAAAAGAATTAACGGTGCAGTTACAAAATTCTCCTATCGTATCGGTATCTAGGATCTCAAATTAATTTCATTCAAATTAATTCAATTTATGCGTAAGAAATTTGTTATTCTTCAGTTACATTGTAACTAAAAAAGAAAAAATATTAGCAGTTGTCTTTAAGCTTCAGCATTTAAATCACAATATCTCGAAAACTTTCCTAATTGACTTGTTCCCTTCGTTCTTGGTACCACTGAATTAATCATAATAGAAGAAAAAAAAAGAAATTTGTTGCAACGAATTTCATTTGCGATTTCTACATGTTGAACCATTTCATCCATAATATAAAAGTATTAAAAAGAGATGAGAAATAACGTTTTTACGAACCTCTGCCCGGCATGGTCATGATTAATTCCTGGGGTAGTGAGAGACCTGTGCCGGACAGGCCTCTTCCCAGATTCACTCCCAGGACGCCGTCCAATTTGTCGTGTTGTTTCAGGTCCTGCGCATGAAGATCTTTTGGCCCTACGCAAAAAACGAGTCACGAATGTTATGAACTGTTATGCAACCTTTTATTTCCAACTTTGCTTCATTCATTATAGCTTCATTAAAATCTTGAAAAGTCGACCATTTACGCAAGTGGAATGTATAACTTTTTAGCATAATGACACGTTCGCCACGCCAGTTGTAGCTATTAAACTAGTTGAGTTCTCACTGACTTATATTATTTGATATCAGGGGAGTATTCCACTGTATACCAACTATAGTATCGCCTATTGCAGTTCACAAGATCTTTCACGCATTAATCGGTAGTGTTCAAATAGCGGCACAGTGATTAGACGTAGAATATTTTATTGCACTAAGTTACGTAAGAAACCACGTTAACCAAATCAACCATCATTTTTCTTTTAATTTATACTAAAATAATAAGTAAAATAAATCAAACCTTATTAAGGTTAAATACTGTAAAAAACCTATGGAATCCGGTACCTGACAACTTTTTCTTAAATTAATATTTTTATATTATTATAATACTTATATTAGCAAGTACGTAGAATGTTTACCTTTCGATGATTGGGTATTCAAAACTCATTAAAAAATTATTAATAACTTCAATATCGAAACCTTTTTGATTTTAACATTCCTACCCTAGTGCACTTATTTTTTTATTATTATGTTTACTATTTATTTAGTAAAAATTGTATTTAAATTCAAAAAGTTAATTGTTCTATCATTTGTCGAATTTCTGTGTAGTTAATTTACAAAGAAAAGAAAATTTTTCACAATGCTATATAAATTTTAAAACATCAATTTATAATCTATCACGCTTACAACAAATATAACTTATTAAATACTGTTATGGATGAGATATGTCAATGCATGTGCAGAATAATAAAAAATTAGTAGTAAATTTATAACATGAGGCCGATTATAAGGAAATCGAGCAGAGGCAGCCCTGACTAGTTGGTAGAGCGTTTGACTGAATTGCGATAAGTTAAATTGTAACATTTTTTGTCACGCAATATAGCAAAGAACTCTACGCTATGAGATAATTCCGGACAGAAATCAACTTTGAGCTAATTTAAGGACCATGTCCGTCGTCATAGAAAAATTCCTTGTAAGGGCGTAACGTGATGCACCTACTGTTTATAATTTGCCGCCGTGTTATTTATTAATCATAAGGTTCATGTGGTAATTCAAAGAAATTTATTTCCTAATTTTACATTAATTTAAATTAAAAGTAAGGAATTGAAGAAAATCATTTGTAATTTACAAAATTCAATTACGTGATTACAACATCGGCCTATACATTTATTTTTAATATTTTTGCAAGTCGACTTTCAGGCAAAGGTAAAGCCTTATTATAGGCCGCCCGGGGGTTTTGTCTGCGCACCGTTCCGCGTCATGCAGTAAACTTACTTAGACCTTTACTTTTACTTAAGGCAAACCCTTATACTAATTTTCGAAGCAAAGACATACGTGTCACGTGTACGTGCATGCCTATAAGGCGACGGTTCAGAACAGGTTGCCATTGCGATATAAAGGACGAAAAAAGACACGAATATAAAACTCATCAGCCGAACATTCCAAAACGGATACTGAACAAATTTTTTTATTTATTCCAGTAAATTGAACTTGTTTTAAGTAAATTTGATTTATTTTATGTAAATTTTACTTGAAACAAGTCCGATTTACTTGAATATATAACATTTTTTTCAGTGGAAGATCGCGAGTTCGATTCGCGATTGGGATGCGGCACGCCGTTTTGTTTCGAATCCCCATTTTTCTATTAATAATATTTTACGAACCCTCACCAGTAACAATGTGTTATTTGCGTCAAAATCAACGAACTAGAAGCTAGACAAAAACTAGAAACACTTAGTTCGCAAACAACCCTTCTAGTTCGCTACATTTAGTTCGCCGAATCATTGTACAAACACTTCATTACTACAATATTCTATAGCAATTTATTTTTGAAAGATGATTTTCTATTTAACAGAATGAGGGTAATTAAAATGAAAAATTAAAAATGTTTCCGAATACTTATCAGTTTATAAAATTTTTAACATTTAGAGACCTGGCATTTTTACGTTGAAATTTACTATTTTTGTATACAACGTACGTCATATAATGTTACGAGTTCTGTTGGTTATAGATACTTTAAAAGTTATTTTACTAATACTCTATTTTATATTTATTTTTATAAACTTCATGACGACTGAGCACCGTATTTCGTCCGAAGTTGCATTTTATTTGACTGAATTACGAAATTTCTGCTGTATAATATTATGAGATTAGGTGCTGGCTGTATTTACTTTAAGAGAAGTTAAATTTCTTTTACAAAAAATGTTTTTCGTTACTTGAAGTTCACTTCATTCAAGATATATCTTTACTTATATTACAGTATACGAAAACATAATTCTATAAAATAATCTTAGAATTCACCCGAAAAAACCGCGAAGGGTCACCTTAATAAAAAAATACTTTGTGTGAATTACTAGAATAATTGTGTACAAATAGCTTTGAAAGAAGGATTATCAAGTAGATTAGATTATGAATTTTTCACGCAATGAAATGTGGTTGAATCAAGTTAAAAACAATTAAAAGCTTTTATCATGCAAAGGTCGATATTCAAGTAAGTACATAAAATTGATAAAAAAGTTTACATTTCAGCGACACGCGAAAGTTTTGAGGAAAAAGTGAATGCTGATAAAGTTTTTTTATATTTATTAATTATGACATGACGAAATGGTACTCTACAAAATGAACTATTGCATAACTGTCATATTGTATATGCTTTCAAAATGTAAAACGTCGCATTACCTTCGTACCTCCGCAGCGACCGGACAATGCAGTATACCGATTCCTCGTCTGTTCTCTCGCACTTTTCAAGACCGTGCACTCATCGACGACTCGAACCTTCGTACTCTCTCTCTATCTCTCACTCGCTCTCACTCTGCCCGAGAGAAGCAATGAACAAAAGAACGTGGAAAAGAGTGTAAGTATATACGAAGTAGAAAGAAGAAACGAGCGACGCAGCGCGCGAGATTTTTCCCGTCGCTCGGACGCGGACTCACTGGCCGGTGCTCCTCGCTCTCCGGGTAGTTTAAATTTGTATAGGAGCAGAAGCCCCGGTGAAGCGAGCGAGCGGTGAGCTCTCGCGGCTTACTTAGCACCGAGGTGTGAGAATCGTCACCGGCTTCTCTCGCCCGCTGCTCTCTAAGCGAGCGCAAACACGAGCGCGCGGCCGGCACATTATGCGCGCGCGCCCGCGCGACTCCCGCGAGTGCGAGAATTTCAGAGAGAGAGAGAAGACTTTGAGTGTGGGTGCTGAGCGAGTGAGAGAAAGAGAGAGAGAATGACGAACGCAAGAGTGAGAAAAGCGCGAGAGATGAGACCATTAAAAATGCTTTCGACCGCAGGTGAGATGAGAGCTCGAGGAGGCCGCGGGATCTGCCAAGTGCCGGCTGAGAGTTTTCTAACACCTCGGGAACGAAGTCATGTAAATTTTTACGGGGCTTGTGCTCTTTATTTTCTTTCCTGTGTTTAGACGCGCCCTCGGCATATGTTTGGATATATATTTTCCCGGCCAAAAACTGGAAGCTCTTTTGGGAAATCGTCGTAGGCTTTGTGATAATAATTGAAGTTCGGATCGTGTTTGTGCGCCATACGCATACTTTATTAATAATAAATAACTTTAAATGCAATATATCAGAGAACATGATATATAGTATTGAATTTAAAACTCAAATGTTGATAAAATATAAAGCTTCGAGTATAAATAACCAGAAATTCATTTGAATAAAATCACTTTTTATAACTTTCAATATCAATAGTTTAAAAATTTGGTCAACGAAATTCCATAAATATTAGACTTTAATTTCTTTTTATATAAAATATTCGGTAAATTTGGTATGTATTACCAACTTCCATTATTTACCAGTTGTTTAAAAAAAAATTCTTACGAATTTCGTTTGAATTCGTTATTAAAAAATATGCAAAATCGAGGAATCACCGAGAATATTCGTCGAAATACAAGCAAGAGCCACATAGAGTACGCAGGAGTTGGCAACAAATGAAACGAAAGGATTCCATCCTGCACGCGCATATGACTATGAACGCGGATTCCAATACGCGTCGGCCGCTTGAAAATTTTCCCTTTGTGCTTTGTCACTTCGAGATAGCTTGGTTATATAGCTTTACAATATGCGCGCGTAAAACCGGCACCGTAGACGATCATCCGAACGTACATCCGTACATACTTGGCATTTATTAGATAGCTGACCCTAACAAATTCGCAATGGAATATTCACTTTGTGCTATAGGACTTATGAAATATGACGCAATTATGACAATCTAGGTATAGTCACGAGTGGAATCAGAGACGCGTTATGAAGAGCACATATAAGGTTCAAATATTAATTTCAGTATCGTAAAACAAAAATTTTATAAGATAACGAACTTTGAAAATTTCCATTGTATAATTATCATCATGCATTCGATTATAGAGTTTGTCATTTTTCGAGTCATATTTAGATGATTATTAACTGTATCAATAATTGTAACGTTACGTAACAGAGGAAGTTTTTAGAGCAAGGAAAAATATAGTTTGTGTGAAAGTTGTAAAAAAAAACTGTATCCATTCAAAATAGTTCGAAAACTAGCACTAAAAACTACTTTCTATGAGATAACTTCCTTCCGGTCTTACGCCTCAATAATTAATTCTCAGTTTTGTTTTAATCAATCAACATAATACTTATCTATCATCAAAGTATTATGTGTTATAATTTCTGTAGGAAAGACTGCACTTTTTCATAACTCTTTATGCTGGGCATTAAATATTTAAATATCATCACTAAACAATATATAATTTTTATAATTTGAGTGTGGGATTATACTTAATAAGGTTACCGTTTAAATGACAATTACAGGCTTTTTATGAATGAATCAAGCTTTTTACTTTACACACATATATAATACGATTAAATTTGATGGCATCAATAAGTGAATAATTCATTTTTAAAAGTTTCAGTTCTTCCATAAGCATCATTTCTAAGTGAGTTCATCGATTCATTATTTTTACCTAACAACTAGTCAAATATTAAAAGTTCAAACTATCAATTAGAAAGTATTCCCAAAGCTAACGAACTTCCTCGCGCGCTCAAATTTAATGTATTGACGAAAATCGGTAAAATTTAATTCAAACAAATCCTTGCTAAAATTGATTTGAAATTAAATCAACCGCGGAAACGGTTCAGCACTAGTTTTAAAAGTGAAAACCAGAGGCGAAAAACAAAATTATCCGGAAAAATAGCCAAACTGCTTCGATAACCAGGAATGAAATAAGAGCAACAAGCACGCGCCATCAAATTAGAAAACTTATGTGCCGCAAACGCGCGCGTAAACTTTGTAGCCTTTAATTTGCACTATAATTCAACTACAAGCGCGTCCATTCATTCATGCATCTCTCCCTCTCCCCATCGCTACCATAAAAGAAGAAGTAAAGACGACGACGACGAGATTACGTCGCGTGCGCCTCATCATCTGGACATAAAATTTTCTCTTGTAAAAAAGCCAGGGGGCAGAGTCGAAAACGACGTGTGCGACATCGAACAGGTTGACCATTGGCAGCAGCAGCAGCAGCTCTTCAATGAACACGCGCGCGCGCTCGTACGTGGCATGAATGGGCTTTTACGACTATTATACGCGCGTGCTATAGTGGCTAGCTATCCTTCACTCGCGTATCTTCTGACTGTGTGTGTGTTTTTTTCTTTTTCATTTTTCGTCTTTTACGGCCCGACGGACGCAAAGGGAAAGAGAGCCAGCCGATGACTTTATTTCCGATCTTTATTACGGCGCATTTACGAGCTCAGCACAGCCTTTGATGGTTCCTGCTCTCAGCCGAAAAAAGGAAGGAAAGAGAGCCGTTGCTTTATGTGTCGAGAGTGCGCGCGGTCCCGGCGATTTCTCCAATCCGGTTGAGAGGTAATAACGCCTGCGCACGCAGCCCCCGGTAGTCTCCGATTTTCCAGATAGTGCGGTTATTGCGATTATTATTACCGAAAGTTGGACGACACTATTTTGAAATCTGATTATAAGTTTAATATCGAGTGCGTGCAGTTAAATACACCAGTTATTCGCGGGTTATTAGTATTATAGAATAGTTAGGATTATGGAAACCTGGTAACATAATGTGCCGAATTTAATCTTAATAATGACATTTGGTACGGTACGGTAGCATCTTTGTTCCACTGGAATAGCTAAACAACCACTATCAGTAAAAATGTTTAAAAATGCTTTTGACTAGATCTAAAATTATATTGACACTTCTAAATATCTAAGTATTCTTTAGAATCCCGCTTAGAAACCACAAGCGAACCTCGACGAGGTGAGCTTGCGTACGTCTGTATTCCTCGAACTTTGCAGAAGTGCTGTTGCCGATGTACGCAAAGGCATTGCAATGACGTAAGTTAAGGTGATTAAAACCACGTTCGAGGGTCTGCCCACACGTACACACACACACACACGTAGCGCGCCGATCTTCCGTCATTGCCACGTGTTGCTCGCACGTGTCGCTCGTCTGATCATCATCTTTCGTTACTTTCCTGTACCGAATTTTCGGGCGTTAGATAAGAACGAATTATCGAGGATTACGAGATCATAGGCGAATGGCTTTTTCAATTGCGTTAACCGTTCCTTATTTCGTATGTCTAAACGAAATTTTCTTCAAAAGTTATCTCAATTCTGTGAACACAGAATGTACCTTATTTAGGCCTAACATAGCTTTGAAATATATCTAATTCGACACCAATTGAAAGAATGATTTTCTGGTAGAATATGTGCCGATTAATGTGTATGTTCAGTTACAGTGATGACTGACAATTTTAATTAAACATTAATTTTGAACTTAAATTGATCATGTATATTTAAATGAAATTTGATTATAAAAAAAATGATAATACTGTAACGTCATAATAAGTTAAGTACACACCGCCATTAGCTTCTACAATACGTTGCTGATTATACGTTATAAATGAATACAATGTTAATTAGCTAACAGACACTTCATAATTCAACAGCTCAAAAGATCAATCTGCAACATTATTTATATTCTCCACCGTATATTGATTATGCCGCGAGTCCCGTGTGATTAATCTTATTCAATGAAGTGAACACTTCTTGGCAGAAGTGAGTTTCGCTCATCGAAGAAACTATCTTCGCCAATGAGCACTGCCGTCGCTAAGTGGTTATTGCTAATATCCTCGCGTGCTATAGCCAATATTGTGGTCAATCTTAGCCACTATACACGTGTGCGGCCTTATTGCCATTCATTTTAGAATCAACGATTATAATTTTAATGGTACAAGGTTCAAGCAAATCAAAATTTTGTGGCACATTTGAATATTCTGTGAAGAATATACCATGAAGGCTTTTAGTATTCTCATTAATAACAACTTAACGAAATGTATTCACCTATTTTGCTTCAGTTAGATGTACCATTCGCAATGAGGTTAAGATTTATAATTGTTGTCAGTATTCACTTTCCATATCAATATAATGTAAGTACAATATAACGGTATTGTATGCAACTGCAAAAATTTATTTTCGATTGTTTATTTATGAACAGAAGTAGTAGTTAATAATATCAATCGTGAAATAAGATCCACGCAAATAACTTTTATCAAAATGTTCCCCTTATACTTACTGTACAAACTATGATACGAATGTAGTATAATTTTTGTAGGTTCTTATAGCACTTAACTTACAGTTTGGGTGATTAATAATTGTCAATCGTCACGTTATTGTAATAATGAGATTACGTCAAATAAATTGATCTCGTCGGTGATTATAAGTTGGAAAAACCAGAACACGGATATGATATCTAATAGAAGAGAAAAAAAATTCTTGAGTGGGGTATTCAAGTGGCCAACAAAGATAGGCAGTTAGTTATAGGATAGGTGTGTCAGTTACTGTGCCCCCTAAGCAGACGACAAGTTTAAGTTACTGGACATTTGAATGCGTGGAAAAATCCAGTAACTGGTGAGGGCACAGTAACTGGCACACTTACCCTACGCGATTGTTAGTTCGCTGAATCCTAAAACAGATTCAAAGTAAAAGCATGCCACGATATTCGACGCTAGCTAAGCGATTGTTCAGCGTGGGCCCGTATAAATACGCATATTATATACCGTCACTGGTAGATCACTACGTAAGCTCACACTTTAGCGTCACGGTTAGTAGGATTGACGTACAAAAGTTACCTGGAGTGCCGTGAATCGAGCAGCCGGCGGAGATGTTATTGAGCATGCCTCCGCGGGGCCGCGACGGCTCCAGCAGCGCCGCAGCAGCGTTTGGAAATAATATCGCCACCAGCTCTCTAGCGCTTATCAGCTGGTTGAGACGACTGCTGCTGCTGCAGCCAGTAGCAGCGTCGCTATCGCGGCTAGCGATCGCGTATAACCTTATCTTTCACTGATACGCTTCGATGGCAGTTTTCCTCGGGTTGATCCTTTCCTTTTCTTCTCTTCTTTTTCCTCGCGGTCGTCGTGGTGGCCGCCGTCACTGAAAGGATCGTGCAGGAAAACGAGAGAATCGAACGAGAACACCCCGCTTATTGGTTACTGTCAATTTATTATCTCGGCTCTTAACATTGTCACAGTGCGCGCGACGGTGCAGACGGTGAAGATTTCGGGGGGCAGCCGGGCGAGACCCATGCCTTGCGGTAGCAAACAGCGAACTGTCCCGCTCGACTGTACCGCCATATCCGTAGCCCCACCACTCGGGCCGCCTCTCTCTCTCTCTCTCTCTCTCTCGCTCTCTCTCTCTCTTTCTCTCTCTCACACGCGTTCTTCCCACCCTCTCTCACCCGCGCGCGCTTCTGTGTGCTCCCCTCTTTCTCTGCTTCTCGCTATCTTTCTCGCTGTGGGCGTGATATTAAATCACTCCTACGCGCGACGGGTATATACCTGCGCGCTCCGCGCGTGGGTGGAAAAGTCGAGCGGGATAGAGAGAGAGAGACAGAGAGAGAGAGAGAGAGAGAGGTAGTGCGTGGATACTGCATAGCTAGCCAGTTATTGTATATGTGTAAGTGTGCGCGAGTCGAGAGTTTGGAGAAAGAAGAAAGGGAGTAATAAGTCGTCGTCGAAGAATTGGTATGCGCGGGGGTAATACTGGGGAGACGAGATGTGTGGTTGAAAATCGAGCGATTTTCGACAAGTGGTTGTACTATTATCTCCCGTGCATATATGAAATATACTATAGAATGCTTGATTTCACAGTAAGAACCTTGACTGTAAATTTAAATGGATATTTGGTATTTCCATTTACTTATTTTTAACAATATTTGTCCCTGTACAAATTATTATTGAAATAAACATTTACGCTCTTTAATTATTTTTACTTAATTTTTTAGATTTTCATAAACTACGTCGACGTGATAATATAGATTGAGACTGGACAATAGACATGCATTAACAAAAAAATATGATACTTCGGTGCATTATAAACTAATAAAGAAGCTACTTGGTAGTCAGGTATTAAACACAAATTTTAAACAAGAATGATTGTCTTCTTTGAGTGGAAAAAAATCACTATTACATTATTTAAGAGCAGTCATAGTAATTGGAATCATTAATATAAAAAAGAAACTATTTGATAATTTTTTTAAACAATATACTTGCTAGTATTTTTATCTTAACAAGTGGCATTTGTGGATTAATGAGATACGGTTCACAAATTTATTATTGCATTTCTGGAATTTTATTATGCTACGGTATGTGATAAAATATTCTAGGAAATACTACTTTGGTCATGTCATAACGGCATTATCATCATATTAACACAAATTGGCAATTAATTGTTTAGTATTAAAAATCCAATTCAAAAGTCTTTCTTTATTTTAAAATTTAACTTGATATATTTTAATAATTGAATGCATTAATTATCTACGTTATATATTAAAACGAATGATCGTTTATTTTACATTAATATTTTCCCTATACACATTAATTTATTTTAAAAATTAAAATTAATTTTACAATTTATATAAAATAAATTTAATTTGAAATCAAATTCAATTAATTCATATGTGATTTTACTGACCATTAATTAATTTTTAATACATACTTATCATTCACATAAATGCATCAGAAAAATCATCCTTAAGTAATTATTATATAATTAGATGTTCAGCGAAAGGATTCTTCGATAACTCTTGAAATTTTTTTTTCAAATATCACTTACTATGAACAGACCTAATATAAAACCTGCTATACTTGACATCGTAAACCGAACGATAATTTAAAAATTGAATTAATATATTACAGATTATTTCTATTACATTCATCTGTTGCCCAATCTCCGTGCCCCATCCTTATAATTTTGTCTCCCTCATTTTCACGTTTTCACTATCATCTCTCTTCCTCTTCGTAATATAGACTTCCGGTATATCCTTTGTTTTTCTCCCCCTCTCCCTTCTTCTCCTTTGCTCCTCTCCTAGCGTGCTGCACGCTGTCGGTCCCGCGCCTTCTTACACCATTCTTCCTCCGCTATTTCATCCACACGCGCGCGCGCAGTATTCCCTCTTTTTTCCAATTTCGGTGTATCTCGCTTCGTGCATTCCTCGCTCCGTCTCGCTCGCATACCGCGACTCCCCCACCCTCGAGCTCCGACTGGCGCCCAACGTGGGCGTGGCCTCTCTCGTTCGGGCGAGCCAATGAGCGCGCGACCCGGCCTTCGCGGGGCCCCCCACTCCTCGGCGGCTTTCCCCACCGGTGACGGCTAGCGAGTCGCCCCCGCGCATTCGCCGAGATTTATTGAAATTTTATTTTTATGGTCGCACACGAGCGAAAGAGTGAGAGGGGGTGAGAGGGGGTGAGAAGGGGTGAGAGAGAGAGAGAGAGAGATAGAGAGAGAGTAGAAGAGGAAAAGCGCTTTCTCAAGCGTGGCAACGCGCGGAGTAAGAGGAAGAGAGGTGCGCGCCGAACTCGAGGCAAGGATGGGAATAGGTTTTCTCTGCCCCGTGGCGTGTCGCTTCGTCTCGCTCGCCCTCGCTTTTTCGTCTCTCTAGCGGCGGCGGCGACGGCGAAGACGACGACGACGACGAGTTCTGCTGTCCTCTTAATTCAATATAACCTGCGCTTCTCCTTCTTTGTCTTCGTATTTCCCTTCCGCTTCCTCGTCAATTTTTTTGCGGCCCTTTCTCCCCTTCCGGTTTCGTCCCCTTTTTCAATATTATTTTTATTTTTTACTTTCGAAGAGTGGCACGAAATAAGCTGGTACGAGAAAATGAAATTTCTTACATATCTTTAAAGAAGTTTGTTGAACCAAGAATATCGCCGAGTAAAGGAATAATTTTATTTCACGACGATTTGGATTTATATGGGCAAATCCACAATACTTGTTGTTAGTTTGCCGTGTGAAGTAGATAAACTAGACTGACTGAAAGATCTTCAATGGAAAATGGAAAACAAGCCCTGTAATTGATATATGAATATCCTTTATCACTAATTTACAGTATCACGCCGCACAACATGGGAGCACATCATAGCACCGAAGAAAGTGCCACATTAAAAAAAGGTATCGTGTTAGGTAGTCTTACTCATCGTCGTGTTTTGCTGTGCGTTGCA